>CM067373.1:1936498-2001034 GCA_034401795.1 Chaetoderma sp. LZ-2023a | reverse complement strand
ATGAAAAGTGAGTATTATACTCAATCTAAAATCTTGAAAAGTGAGTGTTATATTCAATCTAACATCTTAAAAAGTGAATATTATACTCAATCTAACATCTTAAAAAGTGAGACTCAATCTATCATCTTAAAAAGTGAGTATTATACTTAATCTAACATCTTGAAAAGTGAGTATTATACTCAATCTGACACTTTGAAAAGTGAGTGTAATACGCAATCTAACATTTTGAAAAGTGAGTATTATAATCAATCTGACATCTTGAAAAGTGAGTAGTATACTCAATCTAACATCATGAAAAGTGAGTATTATACTCAATCTAAAATCTTGAAAAGTGGGTATTGTACTCAATCTGACATCTTCGAAAGTGAGTGTTATATTCAATCTAACATCTTAAAAAGTGAATATTAAACTCAATCTACCATCTTAAAAAGTGAGTATTATACTTAATCTAACATCTTGAAAAGTGAGTATTATACTCAATCTAACATTTTGAAAAGTGAGTATTATACTCAATCTGACATCTTGAAAACTGAGCATTATACTCAATCTGACACTTTGAAAAGTGAGTGTAATACGCAATCTAACATTTTGAAAAGTGAGTATTATAATCAATCTGACATCTTGAAAAGTGAGTAGTATACTCAATCTGACATCTTGAAAAGTGAGTATTATACTCAATCTAACATCTTGAAAGGTGAGTATTATACTCAATCTGACATCTTGAAAAGTGAGTATTATACTCAATCTAACATCTTAAAAAGTCAGTATTATACTCAATCTAACATCTTGAAAAGTGAGTATTATACTCAATCTGACATCTTGAAAAGTGAGTATTATACTCAATCTAACATCTTGAAAAGTGAGTATTATACTCAATCTAACATCTTAAAAAGTGAGTGTTATACTCAAACTAACATCTTAAAAAGTGAGTATTATACTCAATCTAACATCATGAAAAGTGAGTATTATACTCAATCTAAAATCTTGAAAAGTGGGTGTTGTACTCAATCTGACATCTTGGAAAGTGAGTGTTATATTCAATCTAACATCTTAAAAAGTGAATATTATACTCAATCTAACATCTTAAAAAGTGAGACTCAATCTATCATCTTAAAAAGTGAGTATTATACTTAATCTAACTTCTTGAAAAGTGAGTATTATACTCAATCTGACACTTTGAAAAGTGAGTGTAATACGCAATCTAACATTTTGAAAAGTGAGTATTATAATCAATCTGACATCTTGAAAAGTGAGTAGTATACTCAATCTGACATCTTGAAAAGTGAGTATTATACTCAATCTAACATCTTGAAAGGTGAGTATTATACTCAATCTGACATCTTGAAAAGTGAGCATTATACTCAATCTGACACTTTGAAAAGTGAGTGTAATACGCAATCTAACATTTTGAAAAGTGAGTATTATAATCAATCTGACATCTTGAAAAGTGAGTAGTATACTCAATCTGACATCTTGAAAAGTGAGTATTATACTCAATCTAACATCTTGAAAGGTGAGTATTATACTCAATCTGACATCTTGAAAAGTGAGTATTATACTCAATCTAACATCTTGAAAAGTGAGTATTATACTCAATCTAACATCTTGAAAAGTGAGTATTATACTCAATCGAACATCATGAAAAGTGAGTATTATACTCAATCTAAAATCTTGAAAAGTGGGTATTGTACTCAATCTGACATCTTGGAAAGTGAGTGTTATACTCAATCTAACATCTTAAAAAGTGAGTATTATACTCAATATAACATCTTAAAAAGTGAGAGTCAATCTATCATCTTAAAAAGTGAGTATTGGACTCAATCTGACATCTTGGAAAGTGAGTGTTATACTCAATCTAACATCTTAAAAAGTGAGTATTATACTCAATCTAACATCTTAAAAAGTGAGACTCAATCTATCATCTTGAAAAGTGAGACTCAATCTAACATCTTGAAAAGTGAGTATTATACTCTATCTGACATCTTGAAAAGTGAGTATTATACTCAATCTAACATCATGAAAAGTGAGTAGTATACTCAATCTAACATCATGAAAAGTGAGTATTATACTCAATCTAACATCTTGAAAAGTGGGTAATATATTCAATCTAACATCTTGAAAAGTGAGTGCTATACTCACTCTAACATCTTGAAAAGTCAGTATTATACTCAATCTGACATCTTGAAAAGTGAGTGTTATACTCAATCTAACATATTGAAAAGTGAGACTCAATCTATCATCTTGAAAAGTGAGACTCAATCTAACATCTTGAAAAGTGAGTATTATACTCAAACTAACAGCTTGAAAAGTGAGTATTATACTCAATCTAACATCTTGAAAAGTGAGTATTATACTCTATCTGACATCTTGAAAAGTGAGTATTATACTCAATTTGACATCTTGAAAAGTGAGTATTATACTCAGTTTGACATCTTGAAAAGTGAGTATTATACTCAATCTAACATCTTGAAAAGTGGGTATTATATTCAATCTAACATCTTGAAAAGTGAGTGCTATACTCAATCTAACATCATGAAAAGTGAGTATTATACTCAATCTCACATCTTTAAAAGTGAGTATTATACTCAATCTCACATCTTTAAAAGTGAGTATTATACTCAATCTAACATCTTGAAAAGTGAGTATTATACTCAATCTGACATCTTGAAAAGTGAATGTTATACTCAATCTAACATCTTGAAAAGTGAGTATTATACTCAATCTAACATCTTGAAAAGTGAGTATTATACTCAATCTAACATCATGAAAAGTGAGTATTATACTCAATCTAAAATCTTGAAAAGTGAGTGTTATATTCAATCTAACATCTTAAAAAGTGAATATTATACTCAATCTAACATCTTAAAAAGTGAGACTCAATCTATCATCTTAAAAAGTGAGTATTATACTTAATCTAACATCTTGAAAAGTGAGTATTATACTCAATCTGACACTTTGAAAAGTGAGTGTAATACGCAATCTAACATTTTGAAAAGTGAGTATTATAATCAATCTGACATCTTGAAAAGTGAGTAGTATACTCAATCTAACATCATGAAAAGTGAGTATTATACTCAATCTAAAATCTTGAAAAGTGGGTATTGTACTCAATCTGACATCTTCGAAAGTGAGTGTTATATTCAATCTAACATCTTAAAAAGTGAATATTAAACTCAATCTACCATCTTAAAAAGTGAGTATTATACTTAATCTAACATCTTGAAAAGTGAGTATTATACTCAATCTAACATTTTGAAAAGTGAGTATTATACTCAATCTGACATCTTGAAAACTGAGCATTATACTCAATCTGACACTTTGAAAAGTGAGTGTAATACGCAATCTAACATTTTGAAAAGTGAGTATTATAATCAATCTGACATCTTGAAAAGTGAGTAGTATACTCAATCTGACATCTTGAAAAGTGAGTATTATACTCAATCTAACATCTTGAAAGGTGAGTATTATACTCAATCTGACATCTTGAAAAGTGAGTATTATACTCAATCTAACATCTTAAAAAGTCAGTATTATACTCAATCTAACATCTTGAAAAGTGAGTATTATACTCAATCTGACATCTTGAAAAGTGAGTATTATACTCAATCTAACATCTTGAAAAGTGAGTATTATACTCAATCTAACATCTTAAAAAGTGAGTGTTATACTCAAACTAACATCTTAAAAAGTGAGTATTATACTCAATCTAACATCATGAAAAGTGAGTATTATACTCAATCTAAAATCTTGAAAAGTGGGTATTGTACTCAATCTGACATCTTGGAAAGTGAGTGTTATACTCAATCTAACATCTTAAAAAGTGAGTATTATACTCAAACTAACATCTTAAAAATTGAGTTTAATACGCAATTTAACATTTTGAAAAGTGAGTATTATACTCAATCTGACATCTTGAAAAGTGAGTATTATACTCAATCTGACATCTTGGAAAGTGAGTGTTATACTCAATCTAACATCTTAAAAAGTGAGTATTATACTCAATCTAACATCTTAAAAAGTGAGATTCAATCTATCATCTTAAAAAGTGAGTATTATACTTAATCTAACATCTTGAAAAGTGAGTATCAGACTCAATCTAACATCTTGAAAAGTGAGTATTATACTCAATCTAACATCTTGAAAAGTGAGTATTATACTCAATCTAACATCATGAAAAGTGAGTATTATACTCAATCTAAAATCTTGAAAAGTGGGTATTGTACTCAATCTGACATCTTCGAAAGTGAGTGTTATATTCAATCTAACATCTTAAAAAGTGAATATTATACTCAATCTACCATCTTAAAAAGTGAGTATTATACTTAATCTAACATCTTGAAAAGTGAGTATTATACTCAATCTAACATTTTGAAAAGTGAGTATTATACTCAATCTGACATCTTGAAAACTGAGCATTATACTCAATCTGACACTTTGAAAAGTGAGTGTAATACGCAATCTAACATTTTGAAAAGTAAGTATTATAATCAATCTGACATCTTGAAAAGTGAGTAGTATACTCAATCTGACATCTTGAAAAGTGAGTATTATACTCAATCTAACATCTTGAAAGGTGACTATTATACTCAATCTGACATCTTGAAAAGTGAGTATTATACTCAAACTAACATCTTAAAAAGTCAGTATTATACTCAATCTAACATCTTGAAAAGTGAGTATTATACTCAATCTGACATCTTGAAAAGTGAGTATTATACTCAATCTAACATCTTGAAAAGTGAGTATTATACTCAATCTAACATCTTGAAAGGTGAGTATTATACTCAATCTGACACTTTGAAAAGTGAGTGTAATACGCAATCTAACATTTTGAAAAGTGAGTATTATAATCAATCTAACATCTTAAAAAGTGAATATTATACTCAATCTAACATCTTAAAAAGTGAGACTCAATCTATCATCTTAAAAAGTGAGTATTATACTTAATCTAACATCTTGAAAAGTGAGTATTATACTCAATCTGACACTTTGAAAAGTGAGTGTAATACGCAATCTAACATTTTGAAAAGTGAGTATTATAATCAATCTGACATCTTGAAAAGTGAGTAGTATACTCAATCTGACATCTTGAAAAGGGAGTATTATACTCAATCTAACATCTTGAAAGGTGAGTATTATACTCAATCTGACATCTTGAAAAGTGAGCATTATACTCAATCTGACACTTTGAAAAGTGAGTGTAATACGCAATCTAACATTTTGAAAAGTGAGTATTATAATCAATCTGACATCTTGAAAAGTGAGTAGTATACTCAATCTGACATCTTGAAAAGTGAGTATTATACTCAATCTAACATCTTGAAAGGTGAGTATTATACTCAATCTGACATCTTGAAAAGTGAGTATTATACTCAATCTAACATCTTGAAAAGTGAGTATTATACTCAATCTAACATCTTGAAAAGTGAGTATTATACTCAATCGAACATCATGAAAAGTGAGTATTATACTCAATCTAAAATCTTGAAAAGTGGGTATTGTACTCAATCTGACATCTTGGAAAGTGAGTGTTATACTCAATCTAACATCTTAAAAAGTGAGTATTATACTCAATCTAACATCTTAAAAAGTGAGAGTCAATCTATCATCTTAAAAAGTGAGTATTGGACTCAATCTGACATCTTGGAAAGTGAGTGTTATACTCAATCTAACATCTTAAAAAGTGAGTATTATACTCAATCTAACATCTTAAAAAGTGAGACTCAATCTATCATCTTGAAAAGTGAGACTCAATCTAACATCTTGAAAAGTGAGTATTATACTCTATCTGACATCTTGAAAAGTGAGTATTATACTCAATCTAACATCATGAAAAGTGAGTAGTATACTCAATCTAACATCATGAAAAGTGAGTATTATACTCAATCTAACATCTTGAAAAGTGGGTATTATATTCAATCTAACATCTTGAAAAGTGAGTGCTATACTCAATCTAACATCTTGAAAAGTCAGTATTATACTCAATCTGACATCTTGAAAAGTGAGTGTTATACTCAATCTAACATATTGAAAAGTGAGACTCAATCTATCATCTTGAAAAGTGAGACTCAATCTAACATCTTGAAAAGTGAGTATTATACTCAAACTAACAGCTTGAAAAGTGAGTATTATACTCAATCTAACATCTTGAAAAGTGAGTATTATACTCCATCTAACATCTTGAAAAGTGAGTATTATACTCCATCTAACATCTTGAAAAGTGAGTGTTATACTCAAACTAACATCTTAAAAAGTGAGTATTATACTCAATCTAACATCTTGAAAAGTGAGTATTATACTCAATCTAACATCATGAAAAGTGAGTATTATACTCAATCTAAAATCTTGAAAAGTGGGTGTTGTACTCAATCTGACATCTTGGAAAGTGAGTGTTATATTCAATCTAACATCTTAAAAAGTGAATATTATACTCAATCTAACATCTTAAAAAGTGAGACTCAATCTATCATCTTAAAAAGTGAGTATTATACTTAATCTAACATCTTGAAAAGTGAGTATTATATCAATCTGACACTTTGAAAAGTGAGTGTAATACGCAATCTAACATTTTGAAAAGTGAGTATTATAATCAATCTGACATCTTGAAAAGTGAGTAGTATACTCAATCTGACATCTTGAAAAGTGAGTATTATACTCAATCTAACATCTTGAAAGGTGAGTATTATACTCAATCTGACATCTTGAAAAGTGAGCATTATACTCAATCTGACACTTTGAAAAGTGAGTGTAATACGCAATCTAACATTTTGAAAAGTGAGTATTATAATCAATCTGACATCTTGAAAAGTGAGTAGTATACTCAATCTGACATCTTGAAAAGTGAGTATTATACTCAATCTAACATCTTGAAAGGTGAGTATTATACTCAATCTGACATCTTGAAAAGTGAGTATTATACTCAATCTAACATCTTGAAAAGTGAGTATTATACTCAATCTAACATCTTGAAAAGTGAGTATTATACTCAATCGAACATCATGAAAAGTGAGTATTATACTCAATCTAAAATCTTGAAAAGTGGGTATTGTACTCAATCTGACATCTTGGAAAGTGAGTGTTATACTCAATCTAACATCTTAAAAAGTGAGTATTATACTCAATATAACATCTTAAAAAGTGAGAGTCAATCTATCATCTTAAAAAGTGAGTATTGGACTCAATCTGACATCTTGGAAAGTGAGTGTTATACTCAATCTAACATCTTAAAAAGTGAGTATTATACTCAATCTAACATCTTAAAAAGTGAGACTCAATCTATCATCTTGAAAAGTGAGACTCAATCTAACATCTTGAAAAGTGAGTATTATACTCTATCTGACATCTTGAAAAGTGAGTATTATACTCAATCTAACATCATGAAAAGTGAGTAGTATACTCAATCTAACATCATGAAAAGTGAGTATTATACTCAATCTAACATCTTGAAAAGTGGGTATTATATTCAATCTAACATCTTGAAAAGTGAGTGCTATACTCACTCTAACATCTTGAAAAGTCAGTATTATACTCAATCTGACATCTTGAAAAGTGAGTGTTATACTCAATCTAACATATTGAAAAGTGAGACTCAATCTATCATCTTGAAAAGTGAGACTCAATCTAACATCTTGAAAAGTGAGTATTATACTCAAACTAACAGCTTGAAAAGTGAGTATTATACTCAATCTAACATCTTGAAAAGTGAGTATTATACTCTATCTGACATCTTGAAAAGTGAGTATTATACTCAATTTGACATCTTGAAAAGTGAGTATTATACTCAGTTTGACATCTTGAAAAGTGAGTATTATACTCAATCTAACATCTTGAAAAGTGGGTATTATATTCAATCTAACATCTTGAAAAGTGAGTGCTATACTCAATCTAACATCATGAAAAGTGAGTATTATACTCAATCTCACATCTTTAAAAGTGAGTATTATACTCAATCTCACATCTTTAAAAGTGAGTATTATACTCAATCTAACATCTTGAAAAGTGAGTATTATACTCAATCTGACATCTTGAAAAGTGAATGTTATACTCAATCTAACATCTTGAAAAGTGAGTATTATACTCAATCTAACATCTTGAAAAGTGAGTATTATACTCAATCTAACATCATGAAAAGTGAGTATTATACTCAATCTAAAATCTTGAAAAGTGAGTGTTATATTCAATCTAACATCTTAAAAAGTGAATATTATACTCAATCTAACATCTTAAAAAGTGAGACTCAATCTATCATCTTAAAAAGTGAGTATTATACTTAATCTAACATCTTGAAAAGTGAGTATTATACTCAATCTGACACTTTGAAAAGTGAGTGTAATACGCAATCTAACATTTTGAAAAGTGAGTATTATAATCAATCTGACATCTTGAAAAGTGAGTAGTATACTCAATCTAACATCATGAAAAGTGAGTATTATACTCAATCTAAAATCTTGAAAAGTGGGTATTGTACTCAATCTGACATCTTCGAAAGTGAGTGTTATATTCAATCTAACATCTTAAAAAGTGAATATTAAACTCAATCTACCATCTTAAAAAGTGAGTATTATACTTAATCTAACATCTTGAAAAGTGAGTATTATACTCAATCTAACATTTTGAAAAGTGAGTATTATACTCAATCTGACATCTTGAAAACTGAGCATTATACTCAATCTGACACTTTGAAAAGTGAGTGTAATACGCAATCTAACATTTTGAAAAGTGAGTATTATAATCAATCTGACATCTTGAAAAGTGAGTAGTATACTCAATCTGACATCTTGAAAAGTGAGTATTATACTCAATCTAACATCTTGAAAGGTGAGTATTATACTCAATCTGACATCTTGAAAAGTGAGTATTATACTCAATCTAACATCTTAAAAAGTCAGTATTATACTCAATCTAACATCTTGAAAAGTGAGTATTATACTCAATCTGACATCTTGAAAAGTGAGTATTATACTCAATCTAACATCTTGAAAAGTGAGTATTATACTCAATCTAACATCTTAAAAAGTGAGTGTTATACTCAAACTAACATCTTAAAAAGTGAGTATTATACTCAATCTAACATCATGAAAAGTGAGTATTATACTCAATCTAAAATCTTGAAAAGTGGGTATTGTACTCAATCTGACATCTTGGAAAGTGAGTGTTATACTCAATCTAACATCTTAAAAAGTGAGTATTATACTCAAACTAACATCTTAAAAATTGAGTTTAATACGCAATTTAACATTTTGAAAAGTGAGTATTATACTCAATCTGACATCTTGAAAAGTGAGTATTATACTCAATCTGACATCTTGGAAAGTGAGTGTTATACTCAATCTAACATCTTAAAAAGTGAGTATTATACTCAATCTAACATCTTAAAAAGTGAGATTCAATCTATCATCTTAAAAAGTGAGTATTATACTTAATCTAACATCTTGAAAAGTGAGTATCAGACTCAATCTAACATCTTGAAAAGTGAGTATTATACTCAATCTAACATCTTGAAAAGTGAGTATTATACTCAATCTAACATCATGAAAAGTGAGTATTATACTCAATCTAAAATCTTGAAAAGTGGGTATTGTACTCAATCTGACATCTTCGAAAGTGAGTGTTATATTCAATCTAACATCTTAAAAAGTGAATATTATACTCAATCTACCATCTTAAAAAGTGAGTATTATACTTAATCTAACATCTTGAAAAGTGAGTATTATACTCAATCTAACATTTTGAAAAGTGAGTATTATACTCAATCTGACATCTTGAAAACTGAGCATTATACTCAATCTGACACTTTGAAAAGTGAGTGTAATACGCAATCTAACATTTTGAAAAGTAAGTATTATAATCAATCTGACATCTTGAAAAGTGAGTAGTATACTCAATCTGACATCTTGAAAAGTGAGTATTATACTCAATCTAACATCTTGAAAGGTGACTATTATACTCAATCTGACATCTTGAAAAGTGAGTATTATACTCAAACTAACATCTTAAAAAGTCAGTATTATACTCAATCTAACATCTTGAAAAGTGAGTATTATACTCAATCTGACATCTTGAAAAGTGAGTATTATACTCAATCTAACATCTTGAAAAGTGAGTATTATACTCAATCTAACATCTTGAAAGGTGAGTATTATACTCAATCTGACACTTTGAAAAGTGAGTGTAATACGCAATCTAACATTTTGAAAAGTGAGTATTATAATCAATCTGACATCTTGAAAAGTGAGTAGTATACTCAATCTTACATCTTGAAAAGTGAGTATTATACTCAATCTAACATCTTGAAAGGTGAGTATTATACTCAATCTGACATCTTGAAAAGTGAGCATTATACTCAATCTGACACTTTGAAAAGTGAGTGTAATACGCAAACTAACATTTTGAAAAGTGAGTATTATAATCAATCTGACATCTTGAAAAGTGAGTATTATACTCAATCTAACATCTTGAAAAGTGAGTATTATACTCAATCTAACATCTTGAAAGGTGAGTATTATACTCAATCTGACACTTTGAAAAGTGAGTGTAATACGCAATCTAACATTTTGAAAAGTGAGTATTATAATCAATCTGACATCTTGAAAAGTGAGTAGTATACTCAATCTTACATCTTGAAAAGTGAGTATTATACTCAATCTAACATCTTGAAAGGTGAGTATTATACTCAATCTGACATCTTGAAAAGTGAGCATTATACTCAACCTGACACTTTGAAAAGTGAGTGTAATACGCAATCTAACATTTTGAAAAGTGAGTATTATAATCAATCTGACATCTTGAAAAGTGAGTAGTATACTCAATCTGACATCTTGAAAAGTGAGTATTATACTCAATCTAACATCTTGAAAGGTGAGTATTATACTCAATCTGACATCTTGAAAAGTGAGTATTATACTCAATCAAACATCTTGAAAAGTGAGTATTATACTCAATCTAACATCTTGAAAACTGAGTATTATACTCAATCGAACATCATGAAAAGTGAGTATTATACTCAATCTAAAATCTTGAAAAGTGGGTATTGTACTCAATCTGACATCTTCGAAAGTGAGTGTTATATTCAATCTAACATCTTAAAAAGTGAATATTATACTCAATCTACCATCTTAAAAAGTGAGTATTATACTTAATCTAACATCTTGAAAAGTGAGTATTATACTCAATCTAACATTTTGAAAAGTGAGTATTATACTCAATCTGACATCTTGAAAACTGAGCATTATACTCAATCTGACACTTTGAAAAGTGAGTGTAATACGCAATCTAACATTTTGAAAAGTGAGTATTATAATCAATCTGACATCTTGAAAAGTGAGTAGTATACTCAATCTGACATCTTGAAAAGTGAGTATTATACTCAATCTAACATCTTGAAAGGTGAGTATTATACTCAATCTGACATCTTGAAAAGTTAGTATTATACTCAATCTAACATCTTGAAAAGTGAGTATTATACTCAATCTAACATCTTGAAAAGTGAGTATTATACTCAATCGAACATCATGAAAAGTGAGTATTATACTCAATCTAAAATCTTGAAAAGTGGGTATTGTACTCAATCTGACATCTTGGAAAGTGAGTGTTATCCTCAATCTAACATCTTAAAAAGTGAGTATTATACTCAATCTAACATCTTAAAAAGTGAGAGTCAATCTATCATCTTAAAAAGTGAGTATTGGACTCAATCTGACATCTTGGAAAGTGAGTGTTATACTCAATCTAACATCTTAAAAAGTGAGTATTATACTCAATCTAACATCTTAAAAAGTGAGTATTATACTCAATCTGACATCTTGAAAACTGAGCATTATACTCAATCTGACACTTTGAAAAGTGAGTGTAATACGCAATCTAACATTTTGAAAAGTGAGTATTATAATCAATCTGACATCTTGAAAAGTGAGTAGTATACTCAATCTGACATCTTGAAAAGTGAGTATTATACTCAATCTAACATCTTGAAAGGTGAGTATTATACTCAATCTGACATCTTGAAAAGTTAGTATTATACTCAATCTAACATCTTGAAAAGTGAGTATTATACTCAATCTAACATCTTGAAAAGTGAGTATTATACTCAATTGAACATCATGAAAAGTGAGTATTATACTCAATCTAAAATCTTGAAAAGTGGGTATTGTACTCAATCTGACATCTCGGAAAGTGAGTGTTATCCTCAATCTATCATCTTAAAAAGTGAGTATTATACTCAATCTAACATCTTAAAAAGTTAGAGTCAATCTATCATCTTAAAAAGTGAGTATTGGACTCAATCTGACATCTTGGAAAGTGAGTGTTATACTCAATCTAACATCTTAAAAAGTGAGTATTATACTCAATCTAACATCTTAAAAAGTGAGACTCAATCTATCATCTTGAAAAGTGAGACTCAATCTAACATCTTGAAAAGTGAGTATTATACTCAATCTAACATCTTGAAAAGTGAGTATTATACTCAATCTAACATCATGAAAAGTGAGTATTATACTCAATCTAAAATCTTGAAAAGTGGGTATTGTACTCAATCTGACATCTTCGAAAGTGAGTGTTATATTCAATCTAACATCTTAAAAAGTGAATATTATACTCAATCTACCATCTTAAAAAGTGAGTATTATACTTAATCTAACATCTTGAAAAGTGAGTATTATACTCAATCTAACATTTTGAAAAGTGAGTATTACTCTCAATCTGACATCTTGAAAACTGAGCATTATACTCAATCTGACACTTTGAAAAGTGAGTGTAATACGCAATCTAACATTTTGAAAAGTGAGTATTATAATCAATCTGACATCTTGAAAAGTGAGTAGTATACTCAATCTGACATCTTGAAAAGTGAGTATTATACTCAATCTAACATCTTGAAAGGTGAGTATTATACTCAATCTGACATCTTGAAAAGTGAGTATTATACTCAATCTAACATCTTAAAAAGTCAGTATTATACTCAATCTAACATCTTGAAAAGTGAGTATTATACTCAATCTGACATCTTGAAAAGTGAGTATTATACTCAATCTAACATCTTGAAAAGTGAGTATTATACTCAATCTAACATCTTAAAAAGTGAGTGTTATACTCAAACTAACATCTTAAAAAGTGAGTATTATACTCAATCTAACATCTTGAAAAGTGAGTATTATACTCAATCTAACATCTTGAAAAGTGAGTATTATACTCAATCGAACATCATGAAAAGTGAGTATTATACTCAATCTAAAATCTTGAAAAGTGGGTATTGTACTCAATCTGACATCTTGGAAAGTGAGTGTTATACTCAATCTAACATCTTAAAAAGTGAGTATTATACTCAATCTAACATCTTAAAAAGTGAGATTCAATCTATCATCTTAAAAAGTGAGTATTATACTTAATCTAACATCTTGAAAAGTGAGTATCAGACTCAATCTAACATCTTGAAAAGTGAGTATTATACTCAATCTAACATCTTGAAAAGTGAGTATTATACTCAATCTAACATCATGAAAAGTGAGTATTATACTCAATCTAAAATCTTGAAAAGTGGGTATTGTACTCAATCTGACATCTTCGAAAGTGAGTGTTATATTCAATCTAACATCTTAAAAAGTGAATATTATACTCAATCTACCATCTTAAAAAGTGAGTATTATACTTAATCTAACATCTTGAAAAGTGAGTATTATACTCAATCTAACATTTTGAAAAGTGAGTATTATACTCAATCTGACATCTTGAAAACTGAGCATTATACTCAATCTGACACTTTGAAAAGTGAGTGTAATACGCAATCTAACATTTTGAAAAGTGAGTATTATAATCAATCTGACATCTTGAAAAGTGAGTAGTATACTCAATCTGACATCTTGAAAAGTGAGTATTATACTCAATCTAACATCTTGAAAGGTGAGTATTATACTCAATCTGACACTTTGAAAAGTGAGTGTAATACGCAATCTAACATTTTGAAAAGTGAGTATTATAATCAATCTGACATCTTGAAAAGTGAGTATTATACTCAATCTAACATCTTGAAAAGTGAGTATTATACTCAATCTAACATCTTGAAAGGTGAGTATTATACTCAATCTGACACTTTGAAAAGTGAGTGTAATACGCAATCTAACATTTTGAAAAGTGAGTATTATAATCAATCTGACATCTTGAAAAGTGAGTAGTATACTCAATCTGACATCTTGAAAAGTGAGTATTATACTCAATCTAACATCTTGAAAGGTGAGTATTATACTCAATCTGACATCTTGAAAAGTGAGCATTATACTCAATCTGACACTTTGAAAAGTGAGTGTAATACGCAATCTAACATTTTGAAAAGTGAGTATTATAATCAATCTGACATCTTGAAAGGTGAGTATTATACTCAATCTGACATCTTGAAAAGTGAGTATTATACTCAATCTAACATCTTAAAAAGTCAGTATTATACTCAATCTAACATCTTGAAAAGTGAGTATTATACTCAATCTGACATCTTGAAAAGTGAGTATTATACTCAATCTAACATCTTGAAAAGTGAGTATTATACTCAATCTAACATCTTAAAAAGTGAGTGTTATACTCAAACTAACATCTTAAAAAGTGAGTATTATACTCAATCTAACATCTTGAAAAGTGAGTATTATACTCAATCTAACATCTTGAAAAGTGAGTATTATACTCAATCGAACATCATGAAAAGTGAGTATTATACTCAATCTAAAATCTTGAAAAGTGGGTATTGTACTCAATCTGACATCTTGGAAAGTGAGTGTTATACTCAATCTAACATCTTAAAAAGTGAGTATTATACTCAATCTAACATCTTAAAAAGTGAGATTCAATCTATCATCTTAAAAAGTGAGTATTATACTTAATCTAACATCTTGAAAAGTGAGTATCAGACTCAATCTAACATCTTGAAAAGTGAGTATTATACTCAATCTAACATCTTGAAAAGTGAGTATTATACTCAATCTAACATCATGAAAAGTGAGTATTATACTCAATCTAAAATCTTGAAAAGTGGGTATTGTACTCAATCTGACATCTTCGAAAGTGAGTGTTATATTCAATCTAACATCTTAAAAAGTGAATATTATACTCAATCTACCATCTTAAAAAGTGAGTATTATACTTAATCTAACATCTTGAAAAGTGAGTATTATACTCAATCTAACATTTTGAAAAGTGAGTATTATACTCAATCTGACATCTTGAAAACTGAGCATTATACTCAATCTGACACTTTGAAAAGTGAGTGTAATACGCAATCTAACATTTTGAAAAGTGAGTATTATAATCAATCTGACATCTTGAAAAGTGAGTAGTATACTCAATCTGACATCTTGAAAAGTGAGTATTATACTCAATCTAACATCTTGAAAGGTGAGTATTATACTCAATCTGACACTTTGAAAAGTGAGTGTAATACGCAATCTAACATTTTGAAAAGTGAGTATTATAATCAATCTGACATCTTGAAAAGTGAGTATTATACTCAATCTAACATCTTGAAAAGTGAGTATTATACTCAATCTAACATCTTGAAAGGTGAGTATTATACTCAATCTGACACTTTGAAAAGTGAGTGTAATACGCAATCTAACATTTTGAAAAGTGAGTATTATAATCAATCTGACATCTTGAAAAGTGAGTAGTATACTCAATCTGACATCTTGAAAAGTGAGTATTATACTCAATCTAACATCTTGAAAGGTGAGTATTATACTCAATCTGACATCTTGAAAAGTGAGCATTATACTCAATCTGACACTTTGAAAAGTGAGTGTAATACGCAATCTAACATTTTGAAAAGTGAGTATTATAATCAATCTGACATCTTGAAAAGTGAGTAGTATACTCAATCTGACATCTTGAAAAGTGAGTATTATACTCAATCTAACATCTTGAAAGGTGAGTATTATACTCAATCTGACATCTTGAAAAGTGAGTATTATACTCAATCAAACATCTTGAAAAGTGAGTATTATACTCAATCTAACATCTTGAAAAGTGAGTATTATACTCAATCGAACATCATGAAAAGTGAGTATTATACTCAATCTAAAATCTTGAAAAGTGGGTATTGTACTCAATCTGACATCTTGGAAAGTGAGTGTTATACTCAATCTAACATCTTAAAAAGTGAGTATTATACTCAATCTAACATCTTAAAAAGTGAGAGTCAATCTATCATCTTAAAAAGTGAGTATTGGACTCAATCTGACATCTTGGAAAGTGAGTGTTATACTCAATCTAACATCTTAAAAAGTGAGTATTATACTCAATCTAACATCTTAAAAAGTGAGACTCAATCTATCATCTTGAAAAGTGAGACTCAATCTAACATCTTGAAAAGTGAGTATTATACTCTATCTGACATCTTGAAAAGTGAGTATTATACTCAATTTGACATCTTGAAAAGTGAGTATTATACTCAATTTGACATCTTGAAAAGTGAGTATTAGACTCAATCTAACATCTTGAAAAGTGGGTATTATATTCAATCTAACATCTTGAAAAGTGAGTGCTATACTCAATCTAACATCATGAAAAGCGAGTATTATACTCAATCTCACATCTTTAAAAGTGAGTATTATACTCAATCTCACATCTTTAAAAGTGAGTATTATACTCCATCTAACATCTTGAAAAGTGAGTGTTATACTCAAACTAACATCTTAAAAAGTGAGTATTATACTCAATCTAACAGCTTGAAAAGTGAGTATTATACTCAATCTGACATCTTGAAAAGTGAGTATTATACTCAATCTGACATCTTGAAAAGTGAGTGTTATACTCAATCTAACATCTTGAAAAGTGAGTATTATACTCAATCTAACATCTTGAAAAGTGAGTATTATACTCAATCTAACATCATGAAAAGTGAGTATTATACTCAATCTAAAATCTTGAAAAGTGGGTATTGTACTCAATCTGACATCTTCGAAAGTGAGTGTTATATTCAATCTAACATCATAAAAAGTGAATATTATACTCAATCTACCATCTTAAAAAGTGAGTATTATACTTAATCTAACATCTTGAAAAGTGAGTATTATACTCAATCTAACATTTTGAAAAGTGAGTATTATACTCAATCTGACATCTTGAAAACTGAGCATTATACTCAATCTGACACTTTGAAAAGTGAGTGTAATACGCAATCTAACATTTTGAAAAGTGAGTATTATAATCAATCTGACATCTTGAAAAGTGAGTAGTATACTCAATCTGACATCTTGAAAAGTGAGTATTATACTCAATCTAACATCTTGAAAGGTGAGTATTATACTCAATCTGACATCTTGAAAAGTTAGTATTATACTCAATCTAACATCTTGAAAAGTGAGTATTATACTCAATCTAACATCTTGAAAAGTGAGTATTATACTCAATCTAACATCTTGAAAAGTGAGTATTATACTCAATCGAACATCATGAAAAGTGAGTATTATACTCAATCTAAAGTCTTGAAAAGTGGGTATTGTACTCAATCTGACATCTTGGAAAGTGAGTGTTATACTCAATCTAACATCTTAAAAAGTGAGTATTATACTCAAACTAACATCTTAAAAAGTGAGACTCAATCTATCATCTTAAAAAGTGAGTATTATACTTAAACTAACATCTTGAAAAGTGAGTATTAGACTCAATCTGACATCTTGGAAAGTGAGTGTTATACTCAATCTAACATCTTAAAAAGTGAGTATTATACTCAATCTAACATCTTGAAAATGAGTGTAATACGCAATCTAACATTTTGAAAAGTGAGTATTATACTCAATCTAACATCTTGAAAAGTGAGTATTATACTCAATCGAACATCATGAAAAGTGAGTATTATACTCAATCTAAAATCTTGAAAAGTGGGTATTGTACTCAATCTGACATCTTGGAAAGTGAGTGTTATACTCAATCTAACATCTTAAAAAGTGAGTATTATACTCAAACTAACATCTTAAAAAGTGAGACTCAATCTATCATCTTAAAAAGTGAGTATTATACTTAATCTAACATCTTGAAAAGTGAGTATTAGACTCAATCTGACATCTTGGAAAGTGAGTGTTATACTCAATCTAACATCTTAAAAAGTGAGTATTATACTCAATCTAACATCTTGAAAATGAGTGTAATACGCAATCTAACATTTTGAAAAGTGAGTATTATCCTCAATCTGACATCTTGAAAAGTGAGTATTATACTCAATCTGACATCTTGAAAAGTGAGTAGTATACTCAATCTGACATCGTGAAAAGTGAGTATTATACTCAATCTAACATCCTGAAAAGTGAGTATTATACTCAATCTAACATCTTAAAAAGTGAGTATTATACTCAATCTGACATCTTGAAAAGTGAGTATTATACTCAATCTAACATCTTGAAAAGTGAGTATTATACTTAATCTAACATCTTGAAAAGTGAGTATCAGACTCAATCTAACATCTTGAAAAGTGAGTATTATACTCAATCTAACATCTTGAAAAGTGAGTATTATACTCAATCTAACATCATGAAAAGTGAGTATTATACTCAATCTAAAATCTTGAAAAGTGGGTATTGTACTCAATCTGACATCTTCGAAAGTGAGTGTTATATTCAATCTAACATCTTAAAAAGTGAATATTATACTCAATCTACCATCTTAAAAAGTGAGTATTATACTTAATCTAACATCTTGAAAAGTGAGTATTATACTCAATCTAACATTTTGAAAAGTGAGTATTATACTCAATCTGACATCTTGAAAACTGAGCATTATACTCAATCTGACACTTTGAAAAGTGAGTGTAATACGCAATCTAACATTTTGAAAAGTGAGTATTATAATCAATCTGACATCTTGAAAAGTGAGTAGTATACTCAATCTGACATCTTGAAAAGTGGGTATTATACTCAATCTAACATCTTGAAAGGTGAGTATTATACTCAATCTGACACTTTGAAAAGTGAGTGTAATACGCAATCTAACATTTTGAAAAGTGAGTATTATAATCAATCTGACATCTTGAAAAGTGAGTATTATACTCAATCTGACATCTTGAAAAGTGAGTATTATACTCAATCTAACATCTTGAAAAGTGAGTATTATACTCAATCTAACATCTTGAAAGGTGAGTATTATACTCAATCTGACACTTTGAAAAGTGAGTGTAATACGCAATCTAACATTTTGAAAAGTGAGTATTATAATCAATCTGACATCTTGAAAAGTGAGTAGTATACTCAATCTGACATCTTGAAAAGTGAGTATTATACTCAATCTAACATCTTGAAAGGTGAGTATTATACTCAATCTGACATCTTGAAAAGTGAGCATTATACTCAATCTGACACTTTGAAAAGTGAGTGTAATACGCAATCTAACATTTTGAAAAGTGAGTATTATAATCAATCTGACATCTTGAAAAGTGAGTAGTATACTCAATCTGACATCTTGAAAAGTGAGTATTATACTCAATCTAACATCTTGAAAGGTGAGTATTATACTCAATCTGACATCTTGAAAAGTGAGTATTATACTCAATCAAACATCTTGAAAAGTGAGTATTATACTCAATCTAACATCTTGAAAAGTGAGTATTATACTCAATCGAACATCATGAAAAGTGAGTATTATACTCAATCTAAAATCTTGAAAAGTGGGTATTGTACTCAATCTGACATCTTGGAAAGTGAGTGTTATACTCAATCTAACATCTTAAAAAGTGAGTATTATACTCAATCTAACATCTTAAAAAGTGAGAGTCAATCTATCATCTTAAAAAGTGAGTATTGGACTCAATCTGACATCTTGTAAAGTGAGTGTTATACTCAATCTAACATCTTAAAAAGTGAGTATTATACTCAAGCTAACATCTTAAAAAGTGAGACTCAATCTATCATCTTGAAAAGTGAGACTCAATCTAACATCTTGAAAAGTGAGTATTATACTCTATCTGACATCTTGAAAAGTGAGTATTATACTCAATTTGACATCTTGAAAAGTGAGTATTATACTCAATTTGACATCTTGAAAAGTGAGTATTATACTCAATCTAACATCTTGAAAAGTGGGTATTATATTCAATCTAACATCTTGAAAAGTGAGTGCTATACTCAATCTAACATCATGAAAAGCGAGTATTATACTCAATCTCACATCTTTAAAAGTGAGTATTATACTCCATCTAACATCTTGAAAAGTGAGTGTTATACTCAAACTAACATCTTAAAAAGTGAGTATTATACTCAATCTAACAGCTTGAAAAGTGAGTATTATACTCAATCTGACATCTTAAAAAGTGAGTATTATACTTAATCTAACATCTTGAAAAGTGAGTATTATACTCAATCTAACATTTTGAAAAGTGAGTATTATACTCAATCTGACATCTTGAAAACTGAGCATTATACTCAATCTGACACTTTGAAAAGTGAGTGTAATACGCAATCTAACATTTTGAAAAGTGAGTATTATAATCAATCTGACATCTTGAAAAGTGAGTAGTATACTCAATCTGACATCTTGAAAAGTGGGTATTATACTCAATCTAACATCTTGAAAGGTGAGTATTATACTCAATCTGACACTTTGAAAAGTGAGTGTAATACGCAATCTAACATTTTGAAAAGTGAGTATTATAATCAATCTGACATCTTGAAAAGTGAGTATTATACTCAATCTGACATCTTGAAAAGTGAGTATTATACTCAATCTAACATCTTGAAAAGTGAGTATTATACTCAATCTAACATCTTGAAAGGTGAGTATTATACTCAATCTGACACTTTGAAAAGTGAGTGTAATACGCAATCTAACATTTTGAAAAGTGAGTATTATAATCAATCTGACATCTTGAAAAGTGAGTAGTATACTCAATCTGACATCTTGAAAAGTGAGTATTATACTCAATCTAACATCTTGAAAGGTGAGTATTATACTCAATCTGACATCTTGAAAAGTGAGCATTATACTCAATCTGACACTTTGAAAAGTGAGTGTAATACGCAATCTAACATTTTGAAAAGTGAGTATTATAATCAATCTGACATCTTGAAAAGTGAGTAGTATACTCAATCTGACATCTTGAAAAGTGAGTATTATACTCAATCTAACATCTTGAAAGGTGAGTATTATACTCAATCTGACATCTTGAAAAGTGAGTATTATACTCAATCAAACATCTTGAAAAGTGAGTATTATACTCAATCTAACATCTTGAAAAGTGAGTATTATACTCAATCGAACATCATGAAAAGTGAGTATTATACTCAATCTAAAATCTTAAAAAGTGGGTATTGTACTCAATCTGACATCTTGGAAAGTGAGTGTTATACTCAATCTAACATCTTAAAAAGTGAGTATTTTACTCAATCTAACATCTTAAAAAGTGAGAGTCAATCTATCATCTTAAAAAGTGAGTATTGGACTCAATCTGACATCTTGGAAAGTGAGTGTTATACTCAATCTAACATCTTAAAAAGTGAGTATTATACTCAATCTAACATCTTAAAAAGTGAGACTCAATCTATCATCTTGAAAAGTGAGACTCAATCTAACATCTTGAAAAGTGAGTATTATACTCTATCTGACATCTTGAAAAGTGAGTATTATACTCAATTTGACATCTTGAAAAGTGAGTATTATACTCAATTTGACATCTTGAAAAGTGAGTATTATACTCAATCTAACATCTTGAAAAGTGGGTATTATATTCAATCTAACATCTTGAAAAGTGAGTGCTATACTCAATCTAACATCATGAAAAGCGAGTATTATACTCAATCTCACATCTTTAAAAGTGAGTATTATACTCAATCTCACATCTTTAAAAGTGAGTATTATACTCCATCTAACATCTTGAAAAGTGAGTGTTATACTCAAACTAACATCTTAAAAAGTGAGTATTATACTCAATCTAACAGCTTGAAAAGTGAGTATTATACTCAATCTGACATCTTGAAAAGTGAGTATTATACTCAATCTGACATCTTGAAAAGTGAGTGTTATACTCAATCTGACATCTTCGAAAGTGAGTGTTATATTCAATCTAACATCATAAAAAGTGAATATTATACTCAATCTACCATCTTAAAAAGTGAGTATTATACTTAATCTAACATCTTGAAAAGTGAGTATTATACTCAATCTAACATTTTGAAAAGTGAGTATTATACTCAATCTGACATCTTGAAAACTGAGCATTATACTCAATCTGACACTTTGAAAAGTGAGTGTAATACGCAATCTAACATTTTGAAAAGTGAGTATTATAATCAATCTGACATCTTGAAAAGTGAGTAGTATACTCAATCTGACATCTTGAAAAGTGAGTATTATACTCAATCTAACATCTTGAAAGGTGAGTATTATACTCAATCTGACATCTTGAAAAGTTAGTATTATACTCAATCTAACATCTTGAAAAGTGAGTATTATACTCAATCTAACATCTTGAAAAGTGAGTATTATACTCAATCTAACATCTTGAAAAGTGAGTATTATACTCAATCGAACATCATGAAAAGTGAGTATTATACTCAATCTAAAGTCTTGAAAAGTGGGTATTGTACTCAATCTGACATCTTGGAAAGTGAGTGTTATACTCAATCTAACATCTTAAAAAGTGAGTATTATACTCAAACTAACATCTTAAAAAGTGAGACTCAATCTATCATCTTAAAAAGTGAGTATTATACTTAAACTAACATCTTGAAAAGTGAGTATTAGACGCAATCTGACATCTTGGAAAGTGAGTGTTATACTCAATCTAACATCTTAAAAAGTGAGTATTATACTCAATCTAACATCTTGAAAATGAGTGTAATACGCAATCTAACATTTTGAAAAGTGAGTATTATACTCAATCTAACATCTTGAAAAGTGAGTATTATACTCAATCGAACATCATGAAAAGTGAGTATTATACTCAATCTAAAATCTTGAAAAGTGGGTATTGTACTCAATCTGACATCTTGGAAAGTGAGTGTTATACTCAATCTAACATCTTAAAAAGTGAGTATTATACTCAAACTAACATCTTAAAAAGTGAGACTCAATCTATCATCTTAAAAAGTGAGTATTATACTTAATCTAACATCTTGAAAAGTGAGTATTAGACTCAATCTGACATCTTGGAAAGTGAGTGTTATACTCAATCTAACATCTTAAAAAGTGAGTATTATACTCAATCTAACAGTTTGAAAATGAGTGTAATACGCAATCTAACATTTTGAAAAGTGAGTATTATCCTCAATCTGACATCTTGAAAAGTGAGTAGTATACCCAATCTGACATCTTGAAAAGTGAGTATTATACTCAATCTAACATCCTGCAAAGTGAGTATTATACTCAATCTAACATCTTAAAAAGTGAGTATTATACTCAATCTGACATCTTGAAAAGTGAGTATTATACTCAATCTAACATCTTGAAAAGTGAGTATTAGACTCAATCTGAAATCTTGGAAAGTGAGTGTTATACTCAATCTAACATCTTAAAAAGTGAGTATTATACTCAATCTAACATCTTGAAAATGAGTGTAATACGCAATCTAACATTTTGAAAAGTGAGTATTATACTCAATCTGACATCTTGAAAAGTGAGTAGTATACTCAATCTGACATCTTGAAAAGTGAGTATTATACTCAATCTAACATCCTGAAAAGTGAGTATTATACTCAATCTAACATCTTAAAAAGTGAGTATTATACTCAATCTGACATCTTGAAAAGTGAGTAGTATACTCAATCTAACATCTTGAAAAGTGGGTATTATATTCAATCTAACATCTTGAAAAGTGAGTGCTATACTCAATTTAACATCTTGAAAAGTCAGTATTATACTCAATCTGACATCTTGAAAAGTGAGTGTTATACTCAATCTAACATATTGAAAAGTGAGACTCAATCTATCATCTCGAAAAGTGAGACTCAATCTAACATCTTGAAAAGAGAGTATTATACTATATCTGACATCTTGAAAAGTGAGTATTATACTCAATTTGACATCTTGAAAAGTGAGTATTATACTCAATTTGACATCTTGAAAAGTGAGTATTATACTCAATCTAACATCTTAAAAAGTGGGTATTATATTCAATCTAACATCTTGAAAAGTGAGTGCTATACTCAATTTAACATCTTGAAAAGTCAGTATTATACTCACTCTAACATATTGAAAAGTGAGACTCAATCTATCATCTTAAAAAGTGAGAGTCAATCTATCATCTTAAAAAGTGAGTATTATACTTAATCTAACATCTTGAAAAGTGAGTATTATACTCAATCTGACATCTTGAAAAGGAAGCATTATACTCAATCTGACACTTTGAAAAGTGAGTGTAATACGCAATCTAACATTTTGAAAAGTGAGTATTATAATCAATCTGACATCTTGAAAAGTGAGTAGTATTCTCAATCTGACATCTTGAAAAGTGAGTATTATACTCAATCTAACATCTTGAAAAGTGAGTATTATACTCAATCTGACATCTTGAAAAGTGAGTATTATACTCAATCTAACATCTTGAAAAGTGAGTATTATACTCAATCTAACATCTTGAAAAGTGAGTGTTATACTCAAACTAACATCTTAAAAAGTGAGTATTATACTCAATCTAACATCTTGAAAAGTGAGTATTATACTCAATCTAACATCTTGAAAAGTGAGTATTATACTCAATCTAACATCAGGAAAAGTGAGTATTATACTCAATCTCACATCTTTAAAAGTGAGTATTATACTCAATCTCACATCTTTAAAAGTGAGTATTATACTCAATCTAACATCTTGAAAAGTGAGTGTTATACTCAAACTAACATCTTAAAAAGTGAGTATTATACTCAATCTAACATCTTGAAAAGTGAGTATTATATTCAATCTAACATCTTGAAAAGTGAGTGCTATACTCAATTTAACATCTTGAAAAGTCAGTATTATACTCAATCTGACATCTTGAAAAGTGAGTGTTATACTCAATCTAACATATTGAAAAGTGAGACTCAATCTATCATCTCGAAAAGTGAGACTCAATCTAACATCTTGAAAAGAGAGTATTATACTATATCTGACATCTTGAAAAGTGAGTATTATACTCAATTTGACATCTTGAAAAGTGAGTATTATACTCAATTTGACATCTTGAAAAGTGAGTATTATACTCAATCTAACATCTTAAAAAGTGGGTATTATATTCAATCTAACATCTTGAAAAGTGAGTGCTATACTCAATTTAACATCTTGAAAAGTCAGTATTATACTCACTCTAACATATTGAAAAGTGAGACTCAATCTATCATCTTAAAAAGTGAGAGTCAATCTATCATCTTAAAAAGTGAGTATTATACTTAATCTAACATCTTGAAAAGTGAGTATTATACTCAATCTGACATCTTGAAAAGGAAGCATTATACTCAATCTGACACTTTGAAAAGTGAGTGTAATACGCAATCTAACATTTTGAAAAGTGAGTATTATAATCAATCTGACATCTTGAAAAGTGAGTAGTATTCTCAATCTGACATCTTGAAAAGTGAGTATTATACTCAATCTAACATCTTGAAAAGTGAGTATTATACTCAATCTGACATCTTGAAAAGTGAGTATTATACTCAATCTAACATCTTGAAAAGTGAGTATTATACTCAATCTAACATCTTGAAAAGTGAGTGTTATACTCAAACTAACATCTTAAAAAGTGAGTATTATACTCAATCTAACATCTTGAAAAGTGAGTATTATACTCAATCTAACATCTTGAAAAGTGAGTATTATACTCAATCTAACATCAGGAAAAGTGAGTATTATACTCAATCTCACATCTTTAAAAGTGAGTATTATACTCAATCTCACATCTTTAAAAGTGAGTATTATACTCAATCTAACATCTTGAAAAGTGAGTGTTATACTCAAACTAACATCTTAAAAAGTGAGTATTATACTCAAACTAACAGCTTGAAAAGTGAGTATTATACTCAATCTGACATCTTGAAAAGTGAGTGTTATACTCAATCTAACATCTTGAAAAGTGAGTATTATACTCAATCTAACATCATGAAAAGTGAGTATTATACTCAATCTCACATCTTTAAAAGTGAGTATTATACTCAATCTCACATCTTTAAAAGTGAGTATTATACTCAATCTAACATCTTGAAAAGTGAGTATTATACTCAATCTAACATCTTGAAAAGTGAGTATTATACTCAATCGAACATCATGAAAAGTGAGTATTATACTCAATCTAAAATCTTGAAAAGTGGGTATTGTACTCAATCTGACATCTTGGAAAGTGAGTGTTATACTCAATCTAACATCTTAAAAAGTGAGTATTATACTCAATCTAACATCTTAAAAAGTGAGTTTAATACGCAATCTAACATTTTGAAAAGTGAGTATTATACTCAATCTGACATCTTGAAAAGTGAGTATTATACTCAATCTGACATCTTGGAAAGTGAGTGTTATACTCAATCTAACATCTTAAAAAGTGAGTATTATACTCAATCTAACATCTTAAAAAGTGAGACTCAATCTATCATCTTAAAAAGTGAGTATTATACTTAATCTAACATCTTGAAAAGTGAGTATTATACTCAATCTGACATCTTGGAAAGTGAGTGTTATACTCAATCTAACATCTTAAAAAGTGAGTATTATACTCAATCTAACATCTTGAAAATGAGTGTAATACGCAATCTAACATTTTGAAAAGTGAGTATTATCCTCAATCTGACATCTTGAAAAGTGAGTAGTATACTCAATCTGACATCTTGAAAAGTGAGTATTATACTCAATCTAACATCCTGCATTTATCAGATGACGCATATCATTCACTTTTCATGACATGCTCAATGAGATTTATCAGATAACGCATATCATTAACCTATAATAACATAGTCAATGAGATTTATCAGATGACGCATATCATTATCCTTTCATAACATAGTCAATGAGATTTATCAGATGACGCATATCATTAACCTTTCATAACATGGTCAATGAGATTTATCAGATGACGCATATCATTAACCTTTCATAACATGGTCAATGAGATTTATCAGATGACGCATATCATTAAACTTTCATAACATGGTCAATGAGATTTATCAGATGACGCATATCATTAACCTTTCATAACATGGTCAATGAGATTTATCAGATGACGCATATCATTAACCTTTCATAACATGGTCAATGAGATTCATCAGATGACGCATATCATTAAACTTTCATAACATGGTCAATGAGATTTATCAGATGACGCATATCATTCACTTTTCATAACATGGTCAATGAGATTTATCAGATGGCGCATATCATTAACCTTTCATAACATGGTCTATGAGATTTATCAGATGACACATATCATTAACCTTTCAAAACATGATCAATGAGATTTATCAAATGACACATATCATTAACCTTTCATAATATGGTCAATGAGATTTATCAGATGACACTTTTCATTAACCTTTCATAACATGGTCAATGAGATTTACCAGATGATGCATATCATTTACCTTTCATAATATGGTCAATGAGATTTATCAGATGACGCATATCATTCACTTTTCATAACATGATCAATGAGCTTTATCAGATGACTCATATCATTCACTTTTCATAACATGGTCAATGAGATTTATCAGATGACGCATATCATTCACCTTTCATAACATGGTCAATTAGATTTATCAGATAAGGCATATTATTAACCTTTCATAACATGGTCAATGAGATTTATCAGATGATGCATATCATTCACCTTTCATAACACGGTCAATGAGATTTATCAGATGAAGCATATCATTCACCTTTCATAACACGGTCAATTAGGTTTATCAGATAACGCATATCATTCACCTTTCATAACATGGTCAATGAGATTTATCAGATGATGCATATCATTCAATTTTAATAACATGGTCAATGAGATTTATCAGATAACGCATATCATTAACTTTTCATAACATGGTCAATGAGATTTATCAGATAACGCATATCATTAACCTTTCATAACATGGTCAATGAGATTTATCAGATGACGCATATCATTAACCTTTCCTAACATGGTCAATGAGATTTATCAGATGACACATATCATTAACCTTTCATGACATAGTCAATTAGATTTACCAGATGACGCATATCATTAACCTTTCATGACATGGTCAATGAGATTTATCAGATGACGCATATCATTAACCTTTCATAACATGGTCAATGAGATTTATCAGATGACGCATATCATTAAACTTTCATAACATGGTCAATGAGATTTATCAGATGACGCATATCATTAACCTTTCATAACATGGTAAATGAGATTTATCAGATGACGCATATCATTAACCTTTCATAACATGGTCAATGAGATTTATCAGATGACGCATATCATTAACCTTTCATAACATGGTCAATGAGATTTATCAGATGAGGCATATCATTCACTTTTCATAACATGGTCAATGAGATTTATCAGATGGCGCATATCATTAACCTTTCATAACACGGTCAATTAGGTTTATCAGATAACGCATATCATTCACCTTTCATAACATGGTCAATGAGATTTATCAGATGATGCATATTATTAACCTTTCATAACATGGTCAATGAGATTTATCAGATGACGCATATCATTAACCTTTCATAACATGGTCAATGAGATTTATCAGATGACGCATATCATTAACCTTTCATAACATGGTAAATGAGATTTATCAGATGACGCATATCATTCACCTTTCATAACATGGTCAATTAGATTTATCAGATAACGCATATTATTAACCTTTCATAACATGGTCAATGAGATTTATCAGATGATGCATATCATTCACTTTTCATAACATGGTCAATGAGATTTATCAGATGACGCAGATCATTAACCTTTCATAACATGGTCAATGAGATTTATCAGATGATGCATATCATTAACCTTTCATAACATGGTCAATGAGATTTCTCAGATGACGCATATCATTAACTTTTCATAACATGGTCAATGAGATTTATCAGATGCCGCATATCATTAACCTTTCATGACATGGTCAATGAGATTTACCAGATGACGCATATCATTAACCTTTCATAACATGGTCAATGAGATTTATCAGATGACGCATATCATTAACCTTTCATAACATGGTCAATGAGATTTATCAGATGACACATATCATTCACCTTTCATAACATGGTCGTTGAGATTTATCAGATGACACATACCATTCACTTTTCATAACATGGTCAATGAGATTTATCAGATGACGCATATCATTAACCTTTCATAACATGGTCAATGAGATTTATCAGATGACGCATATCATTATCCTTTCATAACATGGTCAATGAGATTCATCAGATGACGCATATCATTCACTTTTCATGACATGGTCAATGAGATTTATCAGTTGACGCATATCATTCACCTTTCATAACATGGTCAATGAGATTTATCAGATGACACATACCATTCACTTTTCATAACATGGTCAATGAGATTTACCAGATGACTCATATCATTAACTTTTCATAACATGGTCAATGAGATTTATCAGATGACGCATATCATTATCCTTTCATAACATGGTCAATTAGATTTAACAGATAACGCATATCATTAACCTTTCATAACATGGTCAATTAAATTTAACAGATAATGCATATCATTAACCTTTCATAACATGATCAATGAGATTTATCAGATAACGCATATCATTAACCTTTCATAACATGGTCAATGAGATTTATCAGATGACGCATATCATTCACCTTTCATAACATTGTCAATGAGATTTATCAGATGACGCATATCATTCACTTTTCATAACATGGTCAATGAGCTTTATCAGATGACTCATATCATTCACTTTTCATAACATGGTCAATGAGATTTATCAGATGACGCATATCGTTAACCTTTCATAACATGGTCAATTAGATTTATCAGATAACGCATATCATTATCCTTTCATAACATGGTCAATGAGATTTATCAGATGACGTATGTTATTAAACTTTCATAACATGGTCAATGAGATTTATCAGATAACGCATATCATTAACCTTTCATAACATGGTCAATGAGATTTTTCAGATGACGCATATCATTAACCTTTCATGACAGGGTCAATGAGGTTTATCCGATGACGCATATCATTAACCTTTCATAACATGGTCAATGAGATTTATCAGATGACGCATATCATTAACCTTTCATGACATGGTCAATGAGATTCATCAGATGACGCAGATCATTAACCTTTCATAACATGGTCAATGGGATTTATCAGATGATGCATATCATTAACCTTTCATAACATGGTCAACTAGATTTATCAGATGACGCATATCATTCGCTTTTCATAACATGGTTAATGAGATTTATCAGATAACGCATATCATTAACCTTTCATAACATGGTCAATGAGATTTATCAGATGACGCATATCATTAACCTTTCATAACATGGTCAATGAGATTTATCAGATGACGTATATTATTAACCTTTCATAACATGGTCAATGAGATTTATCAGATAACGCATATCATTAACCTTTCATAACATGGTCAATGAGATTTATCAGATGACGCATATCATTCACTTTTCATAACATGGTCAATGAGATTTAGCAGATAACGCATATCATTAACTTTTCATAACATGGTCAATGAGATTTAGCAGATAACGCATATCATTCACTTTTCATAACATGGTCAATGAGATTTATCAGATGACGCATATCATTAACCTTTCCTAACATGGTCAATGAGATTTATCAGATGACATATATCATTAACCTTTCATGACATAGTCAATGAGATTTACCAGATGACGCATATCATTAACCTTTCATGACATGGTCAATGAGATTTATCAGATGACGCATATCATTAACCTTTCATAACATGGTATATGAGATTTATCAGATGACGCATATCATTAACCTTTCATAACATGGTCAATGAGATTTATCAGATGACGCATATCATTAACCTTTCATAACATGGTCAATGAGATTTATCAGATAACGCATATCATTAACCTTTCATAACATGGTCAATGAGATTTATCAGATAACGCATATCATTAACTTTTCATAACATGGTCAATGAGATTTATCAGATAACGCATATCATTAACCTTTCATAACATGGTCAATGAGATTTATCAGATGACGCATATCATTAACCTTTCATGACATGGTCAATGAGATTTACCAGATGACGCATATCATTAACATTTCATAACATGGTCAATGAGATTTAGCAGATGACGCATATCATTAACATTTCATAACATGGTCAATGAGATTTATCAGATGATGCATATCATTCACTTTTCATAACATGGTCAATGAGATTTATCAGATAACACATATCATTAACTTTTCATAACATGGTCAATGAGATTTATCAGATAACGCATATCATTAACCTTTCATAACATGGTCAATGAGATTTACCAGATGACGCATATCATTAACCTTTCATGACATAGTCAATGAGATTTACCAGATGACGCATATCATTAACCTTTCATAACATGGTCAATGAGATTTATCAGATAACGCATATCATTAACCTTTCATAACATGGTCAATGAGATTTATCAGATGCCGCATATCATTAACCTTTCATGACATGGTCAATGAGATTTACCAGATGACGCATATCATTAACCTTTCATAACATGGTCAATGAGATTTATCAGATGACGCATATCATTAACCTTTCATAACATGGTCAATGAGATTTATCAGATGACGCATATCATTAACCTTTCATGACAGGGTCAATGAGGTTTATCCGATGACGCATATCATTAACCTTTCATAACATGGTCAATGAGATTTATCAGATGACGCATATCATTAACCTTTCATGACATGGTCAATGAGATTCATCAGATGACGCAGATCATTAACCTTTCATAACATGGTCAATGGGATTTATCAGATGATGCATATCATTAACCTTTCATAACATGGTCAACTAGATTTATCAGATGACGCATATCATTCACTTTTCATAACATGGTCAATGAGATTTATCAGATAACACATATCATTAACCTTTCATAACATGGTCAATGAGATTTATCAGATAACGCATATCATTAACCTTTCATAACATGGTCAATGAGATTTACCAGATGACGCATATCATTAACCTTTCATGACATAGTCAATGAGATTTACCAGATGACGCATATCATTAACCTTTCATAACATGGTCAATGAGATTTATCAGATAACGCATATCATTAACCTTTCATAACATGGTCAATGAGATTTATCAGATGCCGCATATCATTAACCTTTCATGACATGGTCAATGAGATTTACCAGATGACGCATATCATTAACCTTTCATAACATGGTCAATGAGATTTATCAGATGACGCATATCATTAACCTTTCATAACATGGTCAATGAGATTTATCAGATGACGCATATCATTAACCTTTCATGACAGGGTCAATGAGGTTTATCCGATGACGCATATCATTAACCTTTCATAACATGGTCAATGAGATTTATCAGATGACGCATATCATTAACCTTTCATGACATGGTCAATGAGATTCATCAGATGACGCAGATCATTAACCTTTCATAACATGGTCAATGGGATTTATCAGATGATGCATATCATTAACCTTTCATAACATGGTCAACTAGATTTATCAGATGACGCATATCATTCACTTTTCATAACATGGTCAATGAGATTTATCAGATAACACATATCATTAACCTTTCATAACATGGTCAATGAGATTTATCAGATGACGCATATCATTAACCTTTCATAACATGGTCAATGAGATTTATCAGATGACGTATATTATTAACCTTTCATAACATGGTCAATGAGATTTATCAGATAACGCATATCATTAACCTTTCATAACATGGTCAATGAGATTTATCAGATGACGCATATCATTAACCTTTCATAACACGGTCAATTAGGTTTATCAGATAACGCATATCATTCACCTTTCATAACATGGTCAATGAGATTTATCAGATGATGCATATCATTCACTTTTCATAACATGGTCAATGAGATTTATCAGATAACGCATATCATTAACTTTTCATAACATGGTCAATGAGATTTATCAGATAACGCATATCATTAACCTTTCATAACATGGTCAATGAGATTTATCAGATGACGCATATCATTAACCTTTCCTAACATGGTCAATGAGATTTATCAGATGACATATATCATTAACCTTTCATGACATAGTCAATGAGATTGACCAGATGACGCATATCATTAACCTTTCATGACATGGTCAATGAGATTTATCAGATGACGCATATCACCTTTCATAACATGGTCAATGAGATTTATCAGATGACGCATATCATTAAACTTTCATAACATGGTCAATGAGATTTATCAGATGACGCATATCATTAACCTTTCATAACATGGTCAATGAGATTTATCAGATGACGCATATCATTAACCTTTCATAACATGGTCAATGAGATTTATCAGATGACGCATATCATTCACTTTTCATAACATGGTCAATGAGATTTATCAGATGGCGCATATCATTAACCTTTCATAACATGGTCTATGAGATTTATCAGATGACACATATCATTAACCTTTCATAACATGGTCAATGAGATTTATCAGATGACACTTTACATTAACCTTTCATAACATGGTCAATGAGATTTACCATATGATGCATATCATTTACCTTTCATAACATGGTCAATGAGATTTATCAGATGACGCATATCATTCACTTTTCATAACATGATCAATGAGCTTTATCAGATGACTCATATCATTCACTTTTCATAACATGGTCAATGAGATTTATCAGATGACGCATATCATTCACCTTTCATAACATGGTCAATTAGATTTATTAGATAACGCATATTATTAATCTTTCATAACATGGTCAATGAGATTTATCAGATGATGCATATCATTCACCTTTCATAACACGGTGAATGAGATTTATCAGATGAAGCATATCATTCACCTTTCATAACACGGTCAATTAGATTTATCAGATAACGCATATCATTCACCTTTCATAACATGGTCAATGAGATTTATCAGATGATGCATATCATTAACTTTTCATAACATGGTCAATGAGATTTATTAGATAACGCATATAATTAACTTTTCATAACATGGTCAATGAGATTTATCAGATAACGCATATCATTAGCCTTTCATAAAATGGTCAATGAGATTTATCAGATGACGCATATCATTAACCTTTCATAACAGGATCAATGAGGTTCATCCGATGACGCATATCATTAACCTTTCATAACATGGTCAATGAGATTTATCAGATGACGCATATCATTAACCTTTCATGACATGGTCAATGAGATTCATCAGATGACGCAGATCATTAACATTTCATAACTTGGTCAATGGGATTTATCAGATGATGCATATCATTAACCTTTCATAACATGGTAAACGAGACTTATCAGATGACGATATCATTAACCTTTCATAACATGGTCAATGAGATTTATCAGATGACGCATATCATTATCCTTTCATAACATGGTCAATTAAATTTAACAGATAATGCATATCATTAACCTTTCATAACATGATCAATGAGATTTATCAGATAACGCATATCATTAACCTTTCATAACATGGTCAATGAGATTTATCAGATGACACTTTACATTAACCTTTCATAACATGGTCAATGAGATTTACCATATGATGCATATCATTTACCTTTCATAACATGGTCAATGAGATTTATCAGATGACGCATATCATTCACTTTTCATAACATGATCAATGAGCTTTATCAGATGACTCATATCATTCACTTTTCATAACATGGTCAATGAGATTTATCAGATGACGCATATCATTCACCTTTCATAACATGGTCAATTAGATTTATTAGATAACGCATATTATTAATCTTTCATAACATGGTCAATGAGATTTATCAGATGATGCATATCATTCACCTTTCATAACACGGTGAATGAGATTTATCAGATGAAGCATATCATTCACCTTTCATAACACGGTCAATTAGATTTATCAGATAACGCATATCATTCACCTTTCATAACATGGTCAATGAGATTTATCAGATGATGCATATCATTAACTTTTCATAACATGGTCAATGAGATTTATTAGATAACGCATATAATTAACTTTTCATAACATGGTCAATGAGATTTATCAGATAACGCATATCATTAGCCTTTCATAAAATGGTCAATGAGATTTATCAGATGACGCATATCATTAACCTTTCATAACAGGATCAATGAGGTTCATCCGATGACGCATATCATTAACCTTTCATAACATGGTCAATGAGATTTATCAGATGACGCATATCATTAACCTTTCATGACATGGTCAATGAGATTCATCAGATGACGCAGATCATTAACATTTCATAACTTGGTCAATGGGATTTATCAGATGATGCATATCATTAACCTTTCATAACATGGTAAACGAGACTTATCAGATGACGATATCATTAACCTTTCATAACATGGTCAATGAGATTTATCAGATGACGCATATCATTATCCTTTCATAACATGGTCAATTAAATTTAACAGATAATGCATATCATTAACCTTTCATAACATGATCAATGAGATTTATCAGATAACGCATATCATTAACCTTTCATAACATGGTCAATGAGATTTATCAGATGACGCATATCATTCACCTTTCATAACATTGTCAATGAGATTTATCAGATGACGCATATCATTCACTTTTCATAACATGGTCAATGAGCTTTATCAGATGACTCATATCATTCACTTTTCATAACATGGTCAATGAGATTTATCAGATGACGCATATCATTAACCTTTCATAACATGGTCAATTAGATTTATCAGATAACGCATATCATTAACCTTTCATAACATGGTCAATGAGATTTATCAGATAACGCATATCATTAACCTTTCATAACATGGTCAATGAGATTTATCAGATGACGCATATCATTAACCTTTCATGACAGGGTCAATGAGGTTTATCCGATGACGCATATCATTAACCTTTCATAACATGGTCAATGAGATTTATCAGATGACGCATATCATTAACCTTTCATGACATGGTCAATGAGATTCATCAGATGACGCAGATCATTAACCTTTCATAACATGGTCAATGGGATTTATCAGATGATGCATATCATTAACCTTTCATAACATGGTCAACTAGATTTATCAGATGACGCATATCATTCACTTTTCATAACATGGTCAATGAGATTTATCAGATAACACATATCATTAACCTTTCATAACATGGTCAATGAGATTTATCAGATGACGCATATCATTAACCTTTCATAACATGGTCAATGAGATTTATCAGATGACGTATATTATTAACCTTTCATAACATGGTCAATGAGATTTATCAGATAACGCATATCATTAACCTTTCATAACATGGTCAATGAGATTTATCAGATGACGCATATCATTAACCTTTCATAACACGGTCAATTAGGTTTATCAGATAACGCATATCATTCACCTTTCATAACATGGTCAATGAGATTTATCAGATGATCCATATCATTCACTTTTCATAACATGGTCAATGAGATTTATCAGATAACGCATATCATTAACTTTTCATAACATGGTCAATGAGATTTATCAGATAACGCATATCATTAACCTTTCATAACATGGTCAATGAGATTTATCAGATGACGCATATCATTAACCTTTCCTAACATGGTCAATGAGATTTATCAGATGACATATATCATTAACCTTTCATGACATAGTCAATGAGATTTACCAGATGACGCATATCATTAACCTTTCATGACATGGTCAATGAGATTTATCAGATGACGCATATCACCTTTCATAACATGGTCAATGAGATTTATCAGATGACGCATATCATTAAACTTTCATAACATGGTCAATGAGATTTATCAGATGACGCATATCATTAACCTTTCATAACATGGTCAATGAGATTTATCAGATGACGCATATCATTAACCTTTCATAACATGGTCAATGAGATTTATCAGATGACGCATATCATTCACTTTTCATAACATGGTCAATGAGATTTATCAGATGGCGCATATCATTAACCTTTCATAACATGGTCTATGAGATTTATCAGATGACACATATCATTAACCTTTCATAACATGGTCAATGAGATTTATCAGATGACACTTTACATTAACCTTTCATAACATGGTCAATGAGATTTACCAGATGATGCATATCATTTACCTTTCATAACATGGTCAATGAGATTTATCAGATGACGCATATCATTCACTTTTCATAACATGATCAATGAGCTTTATCAGATGACTCATATCATTCACTTTTCATAACATGGTCAATGAGATTTATCAGATGACGAATATCATTCACCTTTCATAACATGGTCAATTAGATTTATTAGATAACGCATATTATTAATCTTTCATAACATGGTCAATGAGATTTATCAGATGATGCATATCATTCACCTTTCATAACACGGTGAATGAGATTTATCAGATGAAGCATATCATTCACCTTTCATAACACGGTCAATTAGATTTATCAGATAACGCATATCATTCACCTTTCATAACATGGTCAATGAGATTTATCAGATGATGCATATCATTAACTTTTCATAACATGGTCAATGAGATTTATTAGATAACGCATATAATTAACTTTTCATAACATGGTCAATGAGATTTATCAGATAACGCATATCATTAGCCTTTCATAAAATGGTCAATGAGATTTATCAGATGACGCATATCATTAACCTTTCCTAACATGGTCAATGAGATTTATCAGATGACACATATCATTAACCTTTCATAACATGGTCAATGAGATTTACCAGATGACGCATATCATTCACTTTTCATAACATGGTCAATGAGATTTATCAGATAACGCATATCTTTAACCTTTCATAAAATGGTCAATGAGATTTATCAGATGACGCATATCATTAACCTTTCATAACAGGGTCAATGAGGTTCATCCGATGACGCATATCATTAACCTTTCATAACATGGTCAATGAGATTTATCAGATGACGCATATCATTAACCTTTCATGACATGGTCAATGAGATTCATCAGATGACGCAGATCATTAACCTTTCATAACTTGGTCAATGGGATTTATCAGATGATGCATATCATTAACCTTTCATAACATGGTAAACGAGACTTATCAGATGACGCATATCATTAACCTTTCATAACATGGTCAATGAGATTTATCAGATGACGCATATCATTAATCTTTCATGACATGGTCAATGAGATTTTTCAGATGACGCAGATCATTAACCTTTCATAACATGGGCAATGAGATTTATCAGATGACGCATATCATTAACCTTTCATAACATGGGCAATGAGATTTATCAGATGACGCATATCATTCACTTTTCATAACATGGTCAATGAGATTTATCAGATGCCGTATGTCATTAACCTTTCATAACATGGTCAATGAGATTTATCAGATAACGCATATCATTAACCTTTCATAAAATGGTCAATGAGATTTATCAGATGACGCATATCATTAACCTTTCATAACATGGTCAATGAGATTTATCAGATGACGCATATCATTAACCTTTCATAACATGGTCAATGAGATTTATCAGATGACGCATATCATTCACTTTTCATAACATGGTCAATGAGATTTATCAGATGGCGCATATCATTAACCTTTCATAACATGGTCAATGAGATTTATCAGATGACACATATCATTAACCTTTCATAACATGGTCAATGAGATTTATCAGATGACACTTTACATTAACCTTTCATAACATGGTCAATGAGATTTACCAGATGATGCATATCATTTACCTTTCATAACATGGTCAATGAGATTTATCAGATGACGCATATCATTCACTTTTCATAACATGGTCAATGAGATTTATCAGATGACGCTTATCATTCACCTTTCATAACATGGTCAATTAGATTTATTAGATAACGCATATTATTAATCTTTCATAACATGGTCAATGAGATTTATCAGATGATGCATATCATTCACCTTTCATAACACGGTGAATGAGATTTATCAGATGAAGCATATCATTCACCTTTCATAACACGGTCAATTAGATTTATCAGATAACGCATATCATTCACCTTTCATAACATGGTCAATGAGATTTATCAGATGATGCATATCATTAACTTTTCATAACATGGTCAATGAGATTTATTAGATAACGCATATAATTAACTTTTCATAACATAGTCAATGAGATTTATCAGATAACGCATATCATTAGCCTTTCATAAAATGGTCAATGAGATTTATCAGATGACGCATATCATTAACCTTTCCTAACATGGTCAATGAGATTTATCAGATGACACATATCATTAACCTTTCATAACATGGTCAATGAGATTTACCAGATGACGCATATCATTCACTTTTCATAACATGGTCAATGAGATTTATCAGATAACGCATATCTTTAACCTTTCATAAAATGGTCAATGAGATTTATCAGATGACGCATATCATTAACCTTTCATAACAGGGTCAATGAGGTTCATCCGATGACGCATATCATTAACCTTTCATAACATGGTCAATGAGATTTATCAGATGACGCATATCATTAACCTTTCATGACATGGTCAATGAGATTCATCAGATGACGCAGATCATTAACCTTTCATAACTTGGTCAATGGGATTTATCAGATGATGCATATCATTAACCTTTCATAACATGGTAAACGAGATTTATCAGATGACGCATATCATTAACCTTTCATAACATGGTCAATGAGATTTATCAGATGACGCATATCATTAACCTTTCATGACATGGTCAATGAGATTTTTCAGATGACGCAGATCATTAACCTTTCATAACATGGTCAATGAGATTTATCAGATGACGCATATCATTAACCTTTCATAACATGGGCAATGAGATTTATCAGATGACGCATATCATTCACTTTTCATAACATGGTCAATGAGATTTATCAGATGCCGTATGTCATTAACCTTTCATAACATGGTCAATGAGATTTATCAGATAACGCATATCAGTAACCTTTCATAAAATGGTCAATGAGATTTATCAGATGACGCATATCATTAACCTTTCATAACATGGTCAATGAGATTTATCAGATGACGCATATCATTAACCTTTCATAACATGGTCAATGAGATTTATCAGATGACGCATATCATTCACTTTTCATAACATGGTCAATGAGATTTATCAGATGGCGCATATCATTAACCTTTCATCACATGGTCTATGAGATTTATCAGATGACACATATCATTAACCTTTCATAACATGGTCAATGAGATTTATCAGATGACACTTTACATTAACCTTTCATAACATGGTCAATGAGATTTACCAGATGATGCATATCATTTACCTTTCATAACATGGTCAATGAGATTTATCAGATGACGCATATCATTCACTTTTCATAACATGATCAATGAGCTTTATCAGATGACTCATATCATTCACTTTTCATAACATGGTCAATGAGATTTATCAGATGACGCATATCATTCACCTTTCATAACATGGTCAATTAGATTTATTAGATAACGCATATTATTAATCTTTCATAACATGGTCAATGAGATTTATCAGATGACGCATATCATTAACCTTTCCTAACATGGTCAATGAGATTTATCAGATGACACATATCATTAACCTTTCATAACATGGTCAATGAGATTTACCAGATGACGCATATCATTCACTTTTCATAACATGGTCAATGAGATTTATCAGATGACGCATATCATTTACCTTTCATAACATGGTCAATGAGATTTATCAGATGATGCATATCATTCACTTTTCATAACATGGTCAATGAGATTTATGAGATGACTCATATCATTGACTTTTCATAACATGGTCAATGAGATTTATCAGATGACGCATATCATTAACCTTTCATAACATGGTCAATTAGATTTATCAGATAACGCATGTCATTATCCTTTCATAACATGGTCAATGAGATTTATCAGATGACGTATATTATTAACCTTTAATAACATGGTCAATGAGATTTATCAGATAACGCATATCATTAACCTTTCATAACATGGTCAATGAGATTTATCAGATGACGCATATCATTAACCTTTCATAACAGGGTCAATGAGGTTCATCCGATGACGCATATCATTAACCTTTCATAACATGGTCAATGAGATTTATCAGATGACGCATATCATTAACCTTTCATGACATGGTCAATGAGATTCATCAGATGACGCAGATCATTAACCTTTCATAACTTGGTCAATGGGATTTATCTGATGATGCATATCATTAACCTTTCATAACATGGTAAACGAGATTTATCAGATGACGCATATCATTAACCTTTCATAACATGGTCAATTAGATTTATCAGATAACGCATGTCATTATCCTTTCATAACATGGTCAATGAGATTTATCAGATGACGTATATTATTAACCTTTAATAACATGGTCAATGAGATTTATCAGATAACGCATATCATTAACCTTTCATAACATGGGCAATGAGATTTATCAGATGACGCATATCATTCACTTTTCATAACATGGTCAATGAGATTTATCAGATGCCGTATGTCATTAAGCTTTCATAACATGGTCAATGAGATTTATCAGATGACACATACCATTCACTTTTCATAACATGGTCAATGAGATTTATCAGATGACACATACCATTCACTTTTCATAACATGGTCAATGAGATTTATCAGATGACACATATCATTAACCTTTCATAACATGGTCAATGATCTTTATCAGATGACGCATATCATTCACTTATCATGACATGCTCAATGAGATTTATCAGATAACGCATATCATTCACTTTTCATAACATGGTCAATGAGATTTATCAGATGACGTATGTCATTAACCTTTCATAACATGGTCAATGAGATTTATCAGATGACACATATCATTCACTTTTCATAACATGGTCAATGAGATTTATCAGATGACGCATATCATTAACCTTTCATAACATGGTAAATGAGATTTATCAGATGACGCAGATCATTAACCTTTCATAACATGGTCAATGAGATTTATCAGATGATGCATATCATTAACCTTTCATAACATGGTCAATGAGATTTCTCAGATGACGCATATCATTCACTTTTCATAACATGGTCAATGAGATTTATCAGATAACGCATATCATTAACCTTTCATAACATGGTCAATGAGATTTATCAGATGACGCATATCATTAACCTTTCATGTCATTGTCAATGAGATTTATCAGATGACGCATATCATTAACCTTTCATAACATGGTCAATGAGATTTATCAGATGACGCAGATTATTAACCTTTCATAACATGGTCAATGAGATTTATCAGATGACGCAGATCATTAACCTTTCATAACATGGTCAATGAGATTTATCAGATGACACATACCATTCACTTTTCATAACATGGTCAATGAGATTTATCAGATGACGCATATCATTAACCTTTCATAACATGGTCAATGAGATTTATCGGATGACGAAGATCATTCACTTTTCATGACATGGTCAATGGGATTTATCAGATGATGCATATCATTCACTTTTCATAACATGGTCAATGAGATTTATCAGATAACGCAAATCATTAACTTTTCATAACATGGTCAATGAGATTTATCAGATAACGCATATCATTAACCTTTCATAACATGGTCAATGAGATTTACTAGATGACGCAGATCATTAACCTTTCATAACATGGTCAATGGGATTTATCAGATGATGCATATCATTAACCTTTCATAACATGGTCAATGAGATTTATCAGATGACGCATATCATTCACTTTTCATAACATGGTCAATGAGATTTATCAGATGACGCATATCATTAACCTTTCATAACATGGTCAATGAGATTTATCAGATGACGCATATCATTAACCTTTCATAACATGGTCAATGAGATTTATCAGATGACGCATATCATTAACCTTTCATAACATGGCCAATGAGATTTATCAGATGACGCATATCATTCACTTTTCATAACATGGTCAATGAGAGTTATCAGATGACGTATGTCATTAACCTTTCATAACATGGTCAATGAGATTTATCAGATGACACATATCATTAACCTTTCATAACATGGTCAATGAGATTTATCAGATGCCGCATATCATTAACCTTTCATGACATGGTCAATGAGATTTACCAGATGACGCATATCATTAACCTTTCATAACATGGTCAATGAGATTTATCAGATGACGCATATCATTAACCTTTCATAACATGGTCAATGAGATTTATCAGATGACACATATCATTCACCTTTCATAACATGGTCATTGAGATTTATCAGATGACACATACCATTCACTTTTCATAACATGGTCAATGAGATTTATCAGATGACGCATATCATTAACCTTTCATAACATGGTCAATGAGATTTATCAGATGACGCATATCATTAACCTTTCATAACATGGTCAATGAGATTTATCAGATGACGCATATCATTAACCTTTCATGACATGGTCAATGAGATTTTTCAGATGACGCAGATCATTAACCTTTCATAACATGGGCAATGAGATTTATCAGATGACGCATATCATTAACCTTTCATAACATGGTCAATGAGATTTATCAGATGACGCATATCATTCACTTTTCATAACATGGTCAATGAGATTTATCAGATGCCGTATGTCATTAAGCTTTCATAACATGGTCAATGAGATTTATCAGATGACACATACCATTCACTTTTCATAACATGGTCAATGAGATTTATCAGATGACACATACCATTCACTTTTCATAACATGGTCAATGAGATTTATCAGATGACACATATCATTAACCTTTCATAACATGGTCAATGATCTTTATCAGATGACGCATATCATTCACTTATCATGACATGCTCAATGAGATTTATCAGATAACGCATATCATTCACTTTTCATAACATGGTCAATGAGATTTATCAGATGACGCATATCATTAACCTTTCATAACATGGTCAATGAGATTTATCAGATGACACATACCATTCACTTTTCATAACATGGTCAATGAGATTTATCAGATGACTCATATCATTAACTTTTCATAACATGGTCAATGAGATTTATCAGATGACGCATATCATTATCCTTTCATAACATGGTCAATTAGATTTAACAGATAACGCATATCATTAACCTTTCATAACATGGTCAATTAAATTTAACAGATAATGCATATCATTAACCTTTCATAACATGATCAATGAGATTTATCAGATAACGCATATCATTAACCTTTCATAACATGGTCAATGAGATTTATCAGATGACGCATATCATTAACCTTTCATGACATGGTCAATGAGATTCATCAGATGACGCAGATCATTAACTTTCATAACATGGTTAACGAGATTTATCAGATGACGCATATCATTCACTTTTCATAACATGGTCAATGAGATTTATCAGATAACGCATATCATTAACCTTTCATAACATGGTCAATGAGATTTATCAGATGACGCATATCATTAACCTTTCATAACATGGTCAATGAGATTTATCAGATGACGCATATCATTAACCTTTCATAACATGGTCAATGAGATTTATCAGATGACGCATATCATTAACCTTTCATAACATGGTCAATGAGATTTATCAGATAACGCATATCATTAACCTTTCATAACATGGTCAATGAGATTTATCAGATGACGCATATCATTAACCTTTCATAACATGGTCAATGAGATTTATCAGATGACGCATATCATTAACCTTTCATGACATGGTCAATGAGATTTACCAGACGACGCATATCATTAACCTTTCATAACATGGTCAATGAGATTTATCAGATAACGCATATCATTAACCTTTCATAACATGGTCAATGAGATTTATCAGATGCCGCATATCATTAACCTTTCATGACATGGTCAATGAGATTTATCAGATGACGCATATCATTAACCTTTCATAACATGGTCAATGAGATTTATCAGATGACGCATATCATTAACCTTTCATAACATGGTCAATGAGATTTATCTGATGACACATATCATTCACCTTTCATAACATGGTCATTGAGATTTATCAGATGACACATACTATTCACTTTTCATAACATGGTCAATGAGATTTATCAGATGACGCATATCATTAACCTTTCACAACATGGTCAATGAGATTTAGCAAATGACGCATATCATTCACTTTTCATGACATGGTCAATAAGATTTATCAGATAACGCATATCATTAACCTTTCATAACATGGTCAATGAGATTTATCAGATGACGCATATCATTATCCTTTCATAACATGGTCAATGAGATTTATCAGATGACGCATATCATTCACTTTTCATGACATGGTCAATGAGATTTATCAGTTGACGCATATCATTCACCTTTCATAACATGGTCAATGAGATTTATCAGATGACACATACCATTCACTTTTCATAACATGGTCAATGAGATTTATAAGATGACGCATATCATTAACCTTTCATAACATGGTCAATGAGATTTATCAGATGACACATATCATTCACCTTTCATAACATGGTCATTGAGATTTATCAGATGACACATACCATTCACTTTTCATAACATGGTCAATGAGATTTATCAGATGACGCATACCATTAACCTTTCACAACATGGTCAATGAGATTTAGCAAATGACGCATATCATTCACTTTTCATGACATGGTCAATGAGATTTATCAGATAACGCATATCATTAACCTTTCATAACATGGTCAATGAGATTTATCAGATGACGCATATCATTATCCTTTCATAACATGGTCAATGAGATTTATCAGATGACGCATATCATTCACTTTTCATGACATGGTCAATGAGATTTATCAGTTGACGCATATCATTCACCTTTCATAACATGGTCAATGAGATTTATCAGATGACACATACCATTCACTTTTCATAACATGGTCAATGAGATTTATAAGATACCACATATCATTAACTTTTCATAACATGGTCAATGAGATTTATCAGATGACGCATATCATTAACCTTTCATGACATGGTCAATGAGATTCATCAGATGACGCAGATCATTAACCTTTCATAACATGGTTAACGAGATTTATCAGATGACGCATATCATTCACTTTTCATAACATGGTCAATGAGATTTATCAGATAACGCATATCATTAACCTTTCATAACATGGTCAATGAGATTTATCAGATGACGCATATCATTAACCTCTCATAACATGGTCAATGAGATTTATCAGATGACGCATATCATTAACCTTTCATGACATGGTCAATGAGATTTACCAGATGACGCATATCATTAACATTTCATAACATGGTCAATGAGATTTATCAGATAACGCATATCATTAACCTTTCATAACATGGTCAATGAGATTTATCAGATGATGCATATCATTCACTTTTCATAACATGGTCAATGAGATTTATCAGATAACACATATCATTAACTTTTCATAACATGGTCAATGAGATTTATCAGATAACGCATATCATTAACCTTTCATAACATGGTCAATGAGATTTATCAGATGACGCATATCATTAACCTTTCATAACATGGTCAATGAGATTTACCAGATGACGCATATCATTAACCTTTCATAACATGGTCAATGAGATTTATCAGATGACGCATATCATTAACCTTTCATAACATGGTCAATGAGATTTATCAGATGACGCATATCATTAACCTTTCATAACATGGTCAATGAGATTTATCAGATGACGCATATCATTAACCTTTCATAACATGGTCAATGAGATTTATCAGATGACGCATATCATTAACCTTTCATAACATGGTCAATGAGATTTATCAGATGACGCATATCATTAATTCACTTTTCATAACATGGTCAATGAGATTTATCAGATAACGCATATCATTAACCTTTCATAACATGGTCAATGAGATTTATCAGATGCATATCATTAACCTTTCATGACATGGTCAATGAGATTTACCAGATGACGCATATGATTAACATTTCATAACATGGTCAATGAGATTTATCAGATGACGCATATCATTAACCTTTCATAACATGGTCAATGAGATTTATCTGATGACACATATCATTCACCTTTCATAACATGGTCATTGAGATTTATCAGATGACACATACTATTCACTTTTCATAACATGGTCAATGAGATTTATCAGATGACGCATATCATTAACCTTTCACAACATGGTCAATGAGATTTAGCAGATGACGCATATCATTCACTTTTCATGACATGGTCAATGAGATTTATCAGATAACGCATATCATTAACCTTTCATAACATGGTCAATGAGATTTATCAGATGACGCATATCATTATCCTTTCATAACATGGTCAATGAGATTTATCAGATGACGCATATCATTCACTTTTCATAACATGGTCAATGAGATTTATCAGATAACGCATATCATTAACCTTTCATAACATGGTCAATGAGATTTATCAGATGACGCATATCATTAACCTTTCATAACATGGTCAATGAGATTTATCAGATGACGCATATCATTAACCTTTCATGACATGGTCAATGAGATTTATCCAGATGACGCATATCATTAACTTTCATAACATGGTCAATGAGATTTATCAGATAATGCATATCATTAACCTTTCATAACATGGTCAATGAGATTTATCAGATGATGCATATCATTCACTTTTCATAACATGGTCAATGAGATTTATCAGATGACGCATATCATTAACCTTTCATAACATGGTCAATGAGATTTATCAGATGACGCATATCATTAACCTTTCATAACATGGTCAATGAGATTTATCAGATGACGCATATCATTAACCTTTCATAACATGGTCAATGAGATTTATCAGATGACGCATATCATTAACCTTTCATAACATGGTCAATGAGATTTATCAGATGACACATATCATTCACCTTTCATAACATGGTCATTGAGATTTATCAGATGACACATACCATTCACTTTTCATAACATGGTCAATGAGATTTATCAGATGACGCATATCATTAACCTTTCACAACATGGTCAATGAGATTTATCAGATGACGCATATCATTCACTTTTCATGACATGGTCAATGAGATTTATCAGATAACGCATATCATTAACCTTTCATAACATGGTCAATGAGATTTATCAGATGACGCATATCATTAACCTTTCATAACATGGTCAATGAGATTTATCAGATGACGCATATCATTCACTTTTCATAACATGGTCAATGAGATTTATCAGATGACGCATATCATTCACCTTTCATAACATGGTCAATGAGATTTATCAGATGACACATACCATTCACTTTTCATAACATGGTCAATGAGATTTATCAGATGACGCATATCATTAACCTTTCATAACATGGTCAATGAGATTTATCAGATGACACATATCATTCACCTTTCATAACATGGTCATTGAGATTTATCAGATGACACATACCATTCACTTTTCATAACATGGTCAATGAGATTTATCAGATGACGCATATCATTAACCTTTCATAACATGGTCAATGAGATTTAGCAAATGACGCATATCATTAACCTTTCATAACATGGTCAATGAGATTTATCAGATGACGCATATCATTAACCTTTCATAACATGGTCAATGAGATTTATCAGATGACGCATATCATTATCCTTTCATAACATGGTCAATGAGATTTATCAGATGACGCATATCATTCCTTTCATAACATGGTCAATGAGATTTATCAGATGACGCATATCATTCACCTTTCATAACATGGTCAATGAGATTTATCAGATGACACATACCATTCACTTTTCATAACATGGTCAATGAGATTTATCAGATGACTCATATCATTAACTTTTCATAACATGGTCAATGAGATTTATCAGATGACGCATATCATTATCCTTTCATAACATGGTCAATTAGATTTAACAGATAACGCATATCATTAACCTTTCATAACATGGTCAATTAAATTTAACAGATAATGCATATCATTAACCTTTCATAACATGATCAATGAGATTTATCAGATAACGCATATCATTAACCTTTCATAACATGGTCAATGAGATTTATCAGATGACGCATATCATTAACCTTTCATAACATGGTCAATGAGATTTATCAGATGACGCATATCATTAACCTTTCATGACATGGTCAATGAGATTCATCAGATGACGCAGATCATTAACCTTTCATAACATGGTTAACGAGATTTATCAGATAACGCATATCATTCACTTTTCATAACATGGTCAATGAGATTTATCAGATAACGCATATCATTAACCTTTCATAACATGGTCAATGAGATTTATCAGATGACGCATATCATTAACCTCTCATAACATGGTCAATGAGATTTATCAGATGACGCATATCATTAACCTTTCATGACATGGTCAATGAGATTTACCAGATGACGCATATCATTAACATTTCATAACATGGTCAATGAGATTTATCAGATAACGCATATCATTAACCTTTCATAACATGGTCAATGAGATTTATCAGATGATGCATATCATTCACTTTTCATAACATGGTCAATGAGATTTATCAGATAACACATATCATTAACTTTTCATAACATGGTCAATGAGATTTATCAGATAACGCATATCATTAACCTTTCATAACATGGTCAATGAGATTTATCAGATGACGCATATCATTAACCTTTCATGACATGGTCAATGAGATTTACCAGACGACGCATATCATTAACCTTTCATAACATGGTCAATGAGATTTATCAGATAACGCATATCATTAACCTTTCATAACATGGTCAATGAGATTTATCAGATGACGCATATCATTAACCTTTCATGACATGGTCAATGAGATTTACCAGATGACGCATATCATTAACCTTTCATAACATGGTCAATGAGATTTATCAGATGACGCATATCATTAACCTTTCATAACATGGTCAATGAGATTTATCAGATGACACATATCATTCACCTTTCATAACATGGTCATTGAGATTTATCAGATGACACATACCATTCACTTTTCATAACATGGTCAATGAGATTTATCAGATGACGCATATCATTAACCTTTCACAACATGGTCAATGAGATTTAGCAAATGACGCATATCATTCACTTTTCATGACATGGTCAATGAGATTTATCAGATAACGCATATCATTAACCTTTCATAACATGGTCAATGAGATTTATCAGATGACGCATATCATTATCCTTTCATAACATGGTCAATGAGATTTATCAGATGACGCATATCATTCACTTTTCATGACATGGTCAATGAGATTTATCAGTTGACGCATATCATTCACCTTTCATAACATGGTCAATGAGATTTATCAGATGACACATACCATTCACTTTTCATAACATGGTCAATGAGATTTATCAGATGACGCATATCATTAACCTTTCATAACATGGTCAATGAGATTTATCAGATGACACATATCATTCACCTTTCATAACATGGTCATTGAGATTTATCAGATGACACATACCATTCACTTTTCATAACATGGTCAATGAGATTTATCAGATGACGCATATCATTAACCTTTCACAACATGGTCAATGAGATTTAGCAAATGACGCATATCATTCACTTTTCATGACATGGTCAATGAGATTTATCAGATAACGCATATCATTAACCTTTCATAACATGGTCAATGAGATTTATCAGATGACGCATATCATTATCCTTTCATAACATGGTCAATGAGATTTATCAGATGACGCATATCATTCACTTTTCATGACATGGTCAATGAGATTTATCAGTTGACGCATATCATTCACCTTTCATAACATGGTCAATGAGATTTATCAGATGACACATACCATTCACTTTTCATAACATGGTCAATGAGATTTATAAGATACCACATATCATTAACTTTTCATAACATGGTCAATGAGATTTATCAGATGACGCATATCATTAACCTTTCATGACATGGTCAATGAGATTCATCAGATGACGCAGATCATTAACCTTTCATAACATGGTTAACGAGATTTATCAGATGACGCATATCATTCACTTTTCATAACATGGTCAATGAGATTTATCAGATAACGCATATCATTAACCTTTCATAACATGGTCAATGAGATTTATCAGATGACGCATATCATTAACCTTTCATAACATGGTCAATGAGATTTATCAGATGACGCATATCATTAACCTTTCATAACATGGTCAATGAGATTTACCAGATGACGCATATCATTAACCTTTCATAACATGGTCAATGAGATTTATCAGATAACGCATATCATTAACCTTTCATAACATGGTCAATGAGATTTATCAGATGATGCATATCATTCACTTTTCATAACATGGTCAATGAGATTTATCAGATAACACATATCATTAACTTTTCATAACATGGTCAATGAGATTTATCAGATGACGCATATCATTAACCTTTCATAACATGGTCAATGAGATTTATCAGATGACGCATATCATTAACCTTTCATAACATGGTCAATGAGATTTATCAGATGACGCATATCATTAACCTTTCATAACATGGTCAATGAGATTTATCAGATGACGCATATCATTAACCTTTCATAACATGGTCAATGAGATTTATCAGATGACGCATATCATTAACCTTTCATAACATGGTCAATGAGATTTATCAGATGACGCATATCATTAACCTTTCATAACATGGTCAATGAGATTTATCAGATGACACATATCATTCACCTTTCATAACATGGTCATTGAGATTTATCAGATGACACATACCATTCACTTTTCATAACATGGTCAATGAGATTTATCAGATGACGCATATCATTAACCTTTCACAACATGGTCAATGAGATTTAGCAAATGACGCATATCATTCACTTTTCATGACATGGTCAATGAGATTTATCAGATAACGCATATCATTAACCTTTCATAACATGGTCAATGAGATTTATCAGATGACGCATATCATTATCCTTTCATAACATGGTCAATGAGATTTATCAGATGACGCATATCATTCACTTTTCATGACATGGTCAATGAGATTTATCAGTTGACGCATATCATTCACCTTTCATAACATGGTCAATGAGATTTATCAGATGACACATACCATTCACTTTTCATAACATGGTCAATGAGATTTATCAGATGACGCATATCATTAACCTTTCATAACATGGTCAATGAGATTTATCAGATGACACATATCATTCACCTTTCATAACATGGTCATTGAGATTTATCAGATGACACATACCATTCACTTTTCATAACATGGTCAATGAGATTTATCAGATGACGCATATCATTAACCTTTCACAACATGGTCAATGAGATTTAGCAAATGACGCATATCATTCACTTTTCATGACATGGTCAATGAGATTTATCAGATAACGCATATCATTAACCTTTCATAACATGGTCAATGAGATTTATCAGATGACGCATATCATTCACTTTTCATAACATGGTCAATGAGATTTATCAGATGACGCATATCATTCACTTTTCATAACATGGTCAATGAGATTTATCAGATGACGCATATCATTAACCTTTCATAACATGGTCAATGAGATTTATCAGATGACGCATATCATTAACCTTTCATAACATGGTCAATGAGATTTATCAGATGACGCATATCATTAACCTTTCATAACATGGTCAATGAGATTTATCAGATAACGCATATCATTAACCTTTCATAACATGGTCAATGAGATTTATCAGATGACGCATATCATTAACCTTTCATAACATGGTCAATGAGATTTATCAGATGACGCATATCATTAACCTTTCATAACATGGTCAATGAGATTTATCAGATGACGCATATCATTAACCTTTCATAACATGGTCAATGAGATTTATCAGATGACACATATCATTCACCTTTCATAACATGGTCATTGAGATTTATCAGATGACACATACCATTCACTTTTCATAACATGGTCAATGAGATTTATCAGATGACGCATATCATTAACCTTTCACAACATGGTCAATGAGATTTAGCAAATGACGCATATCATTCACTTTTCATGACATGGTCAATGAGATTTATCAGATAACGCATATCATTAACCTTTCATAACATGGTCAATGAGATTTATCAGATGACGCATATCATTATCCTTTCATAACATGGTCAATGAGATTTATCAGATGACGCATATCATTCACTTTTCATGACATGGTCAATGAGATTTATCAGTTGACGCATATCATTCGCCTTTCATAACATGGTCAATGAGATTTATCAGATGACACATACCATTCACTTTTCATAACATGGTCAATGAGATTTATCAGATGACGCATATCATTAACCTTTCATAACATGGTCAATGAGATTTATCAGATGACACATATCATTCACCTTTCATAACATGGTCAATTGAGATTTATCAGATGACACATACCATTCACTTTTCATAACATGGTCAATGAGATTTATCAGATGACGCATATCATTAACCTTTCATAACATGGTCAATGAGATTTATCAGATGACGCATATCATTCACTTTTCATGACATGGTCAATGAGATTTATCAGATAACGCATATCATTAACCTTTCATAACATGGTCAATGAGATTTATCAGATGACGCATATCATTATCCTTTCATAACATGGTCAATGAGATTTATCAGATGACGCATATCATTCACTTTTCATGACATGGTCAATGAGATTTATCAGTTGACGCATATCATTCACCTTTCATAACATGGTCAATGAGATTTATCAGATGACACATACCATTCACTTTTCATAACATGGTCAATGAGATTTATCAGATGACTCATATCATTAACTTTTCATAACATGGTCAATGAGATTTATCAGATGACGCATATCATTAACCTTTCATAACATGGTCAATGAGATTTATCAGATGACGCATATCATTAACCTTTCATGACATGGTCAATGAGATTTATCAGATGACGCATATCATTAACCTTTCATAACATGGTCAATGAGATTTATCAGATGACACATACCATTCACTTTTCATAACATGGTCAATGAGATTTATCAGATGACGCATATCATTAACCTTTCATAACATGGTCAATGAGATTTATCAGATGACACATATCATTCACCTTTCATAACATGGTCATTGAGATTTATCAGATGACACATACCATTCACTTTTCATAACATGGTCAATGAGATTTATCAGATGACGCATATCATTAACCTTTCATAACATGGTCAATGAGATTTAGCAAATGACGCATATCATTCACTTTTCATGACATGGTCAATGAGATTTATCAGATAACGCATATCATTAACCTTTCATAACATGGTCAATGAGATTTATCAGATGACGCATATCATTATCCTTTCATAACATGGTCAATGAGATTTATCAGATGACGCATATCATTCACTTTTCATGACATGGTCAATGAGATTTATCAGTTGACGCATATCATTCACCTTTCATAACATGGTCAATGAGATTTATCAGATGACACATACCATTCACTTTTCATAACATGGTCAATGAGATTTATAAGATACCACATATCATTAACTTTTCATAACATGGTCAATGAGATTTATCAGATGACGCATATCATTAACCTTTCATAACATGGTCAATGAGATTCATCAGATGACGCAGATCATTAACCTTTCATAACATGGTTAACGAGATTTATCAGATGACGCATATCATTCACTTTTCATAACATGGTCAATGAGATTTATCAGATAACGCATATCATTAACCTTTCATAACATGGTCAATGAGATTTATCAGATGACGCATATCATTAACCTTTCATAACATGGTCAATGAGATTTATCAGATGACGCATATCATTAACCTTTCATGACATGGTCAATGAGATTTACCAGATGACGCATATCATTAACATTTCATAACATGGTCAATGAGATTTATCAGATAACGCATATCATTAACCTTACATAACATGGTCAATGAGATTTATCAGATGATGCATATCATTCACTTTTCATAACATGGTCAATGAGATTTATCAGATAACACATATCATTAACTTTTCATAACATGGTCAATGAGATTTATCAGATAACGCATATCATTAACCTTTCATAACATGGTCAATGAGATTTATCAGATGACGCATATCATTAACCTTTCATAACATGGTCAATGAGATTTATCAGATGACGCATATCATTAACCTTTCATAACATGGTCAATGAGATTTATCAGATGACGCATATCATTAACCTTTCATAACATGGTCAATGAGATTTATCAGATGACGCATATCATTAACCTTTCATGACATGGTCAATGAGATTTATCAGATGACGCATATCATTAACCTTTCATAACATGGTCAATGAGATTTATCAGATGACGCATATCATTAACCTTTCATAACATGGTCAATGAGATTTATCAGATGACACATATCATTCACCTTTCATAACATGGTCATTGAGATTTATCAGATGACACATACCATTCACTTTTCATAACATGGTCAATGAGATTTATCAGATGACGCATATCATTAACCTTTCACAACATGGTCAATGAGATTTAGCAAATGACGCATATCATTCACTTTTCATGACATGGTCAATGAGATTTATCAGATAACGCATATCATTAACCTTTCATAACATGGTCAATGAGATTTATCAGATGACGCATATCATTATCCTTTCATAACATGGTCAATGAGATTTATCAGATGACGCATATCATTCACTTTTCATGACATGGTCAATGAGATTTATCAGTTGACGCATATCATTCACCTTTCATAACATGGTCAATGAGATTTATCAGATGACACATACCATTCACTTTTCATAACATGGTCAATGAGATTTATCAGATGACGCATATCATTAACCTTTCATAACATGGTCAATGAGATTTATCAGATGACACATATCATTCACCTTTCATAACATGGTCATTGAGATTTATCAGATGACACATACCATTCACTTTTCATAACATGGTCAATGAGATTTATCAGATGACGCATATCATTAACCTTTCACAACATGGTCAATGAGATTTAGCAAATGACGCATATCATTCACTTTTCATGACATGGTCAATGAGATTTATCAGATAACGCATATCATTAACCTTTCATAACATGGTCAATGAGATTTATCAGATGACGCATATCATTATCCTTTCATAACATGGTCAATGAGATTTATCAGATGACGCATATCATTCACTTTTCATGACATGGTCAATGAGATTTATCAGTTGACGCATATCATTCACCTTTCATAACATGGTCAATGAGATTTATCAGATGACACATACCATTCACTTTTCATAACATGGTCAATGAGATTTATCAGATGACTCATATCATTAACTTTTCATAACATGGTCAATGAGATTTATCAGATGACGCATATCATTATCCTTTCATAACATGGTCAATTAGATTTAACAGATAACGCATATCATTAACCTTTCATAACATGGTCAATTAAATTTAACAGATAATGCATATCATTAACCTTTCATAACATGATCAATGAGATTTATCAGATAACGCATATCATTAACCTTTCATAACATGGTCAATGAGATTTATCAGATGACGCATATCATTCACCTTTCATAACATTGTCAATGAGATTTATCAGATGACGCATATCATTCACTTTTCATAACATGGTCAATGAGCTTTATCAGATGACTCATATCATTCACTTTTCATAACATGGTCAATGAGATTTATCAGATGACGCATATCATTAACCTTTCATAACATGGTCAATGAGATTTATCAGATAACGCATATCATTAACCTTTCATAACATGGTCAATGAGATTTATCAGATGACGCATATCATTAACCTTTCATAACATGGTCAATGAGGTTTATCCGATGACGCATATCATTAACCTTTCATAACATGGTCAATGAGATTTATCAGATGACGCATATCATTAACCTTTCATGACATGGTCAATGAGATTCATCAGATGATGCAGATCATTAACCTTTCATAACATGGTCAATGGGATTTATCAGATGACGCATATCATTAACCTTTCATAACATGGTCAATGAGATTTATCAGATGACGCATATCATTCACTTTTCATAACATGGTCAATGAGATTTATCAGATAACGCATATCATTAACCTTTCATAACATGGTCAATGAGATTTATCAGATGACGCATATCATTAACCTTTCATAACATGGTCAATGAGATTTATCAGATGACGCATATCATTAACCTTTCATAACATGGTCAATGAGATTTATCAGATGACGCATATCATTAACCTTTCATAACATGGTCAATGAGATTTATCAGATGACGCATATCATTCACTTTTCATGACATGGTCAATGAGATTTATCAGTTGACGCATATCATTCACCTTTCATAACATGGTCAATGAGATTTATCAGATGACACATACCATTCACTTTTCATAACATGGTCAATGAGATTTATCAGATGACGCATATCATTATCCTTTCATAACATGGTCAATTAGATTTAACAGATAACGCATATCATTAACCTTTCATAACATAGTCAATTAAATTTAACAGATAATGCATATCATTAACCTTTCATAACATGATCAATGAGATTTATCAGATAACGCATATCATTAACCTTTCATAACATGGTCAATGAGATTTATCAGATGACGCATATCATTAACCTTTCATAACATGGTCAATGAGATTTATCAGATGACGCATATCATTAACCTTTCATGACATGGTCAATGAGATTTATCAGATGACGCAGATCATTAACCTTTCATAACATGGTCAATGAGATTTATCAGATAACGCATATCATTAACCTTTCATAACATGGTCAATGAGATTTATCAGATGACGCATATCATTAACCTTTCATAACATGGTCAATGAGATTTATCAGATGACGCATATCATTAACCTTTCATGACATGGTCAATGAGATTTACCAGATGACGCATATCATTAACCTTTCATAACATGGTCAATGAGATTTATCAGATGACGCATATCATTAACCTTTCATAACATGGTCAATGAGATTTATCAGATGATGCATATCATTCACTTTTCATAACATGGTCAATGAGATTTATCAGATAACACATATCATTAACCTTTCATAACATGGTCAATGAGATTTATCAGATGACGCATATCATTAACCTTTCATAACATGGTCAATGAGATTTATCAGATGACGCATATCATTAACCTTTCATAACATGGTCAATGAGATTTATCAGATGACGCATATCATTAACCTTTCATAACATGGTCAATGAGATTTATCAGATAACGCATATCATTAACCTTTCATAACATGGTCAATGAGATTTATCAGATGACGCATATCATTAACCTTTCATGACATGGTCAATGAGATTTATCAGATGACGCATATCATTAACCTTTCATAACATGGTCAATGAGATTTATCAGATGACGCATATCATTAACCTTTCATAACATGGTCAATGAGATTTATCAGATGACACATATCATTCACCTTTCATAACATGGTCAATGAGATTTATCAGATGACGCATATCATTAACCTTTCATAACATGGTCAATGAGATTTATCAGATGACGCATATCATTAACCTTTCATAACATGGTCAATGAGATTTAGCAAATGACGCATATCATTCACTTTTCATGACATGGTCAATGAGATTTATCAGATAACGCATATCATTAACCTTTCATAACATGGTCAATGAGATTTATCAGATGACGCATATCATTATCCTTTCATAACATGGTCAATGAGATTTATCAGATGACGCATATCATTCACTTTTCATGACATGGTCAATGAGATTTATCAGTTGACGCATATCATTAACCTTTCATAACATGGTCAATGAGATTTATCAGATGACACATACCATTCACTTTTCATAACATGGTCAATGAGATTTATCAGATGACGCATATCATTAACCTTTCATAACATGGTCAATGAGATTTATCAGATGACACATATCATTCACCTTTCATAACATGGTCAATGAGATTTATCAGATGACACATACCATTCACTTTTCATAACATGGTCAATGAGATTTATCAGATGACGCATATCATTAACCTTTCACAACATGGTCAATGAGATTTAGCAAATGACGCATATCATTCACTTTTCATGACATGGTCAATGAGATTTATCAGATAACGCATATCATTAACCTTTCATAACATGGTCAATGAGATTTATCAGATGACGCATATCATTATCCTTTCATAACATGGTCAATGAGATTTATCAGATGACGCATATCATTCACTTTTCATGACATGGTCAATGAGATTTATCAGTTGACGCATATCATTCACCTTTCATAACATGGTCAATGAGATTTATCAGATGACACATACCATTCACTTTTCATAACATGGTCAATGAGATTTATCAGATGACTCATATCATTAACTTTTCATAACATGGTCAATGAGATTTATCAGATGACGCATATCATTAACCTTTCATAACATGGTCAATGAGATTCATCAGATGACGCATATCATTAACCTTTCATAACATGGTCAATGAGATTTATCAGATGACGCATATCATTAACCTTTCATAACATGGTCAATGAGATTTATCAGATAACGCATATCATTAACCTTTCATAACATGGTCAATGAGATTTATCAGATGACGCATATCATTCACCTTTCATAACATGGTCAATGAGATTTATCAGATGACGCATATCATTAACCTTTCATAACATGGTCAATGAGATTTATCAGATAACGCATATCATTAACCTTTCATAACATGGTCAATGAGATTTATCAGATGACGCATATCATTAACCTTTCATAACATGGTCAATGAGATTTATCAGATGACGCATATCATTAACCTTTCATAACATGGTCAATGAGATTTATCAGATGACGCATATCATTACCTTTCATAACATGGTCAATGAGATTTATCAGATGACGCATATCATTAACCTTTCATAACATGGTCAATGAGATTTATCAGATGACGCATATCATTCACTTTTCATGACATGGTCAATGAGATTTATCAGATAACGCATATCATTAACCTTTCATAACATGGTCAATGAGATTTATCAGATGACGCATATCATTAACCTTTCATAACATGGTCAATGAGATTTATCAGATGACGCATATCATTAACCTTTCATAACATGGTCAATGAGATTTATCAGATGACGCATATCATTAACCTTTCATAACATGGTCAATGAGATTTATCAGATGACGCATATCATTAACCTTTCATAACATGGTCAATGAGATTTATCAGATGACGCATATCATTAACCTTTCATAACATGGTCAATGAGATTTAGCAAATGACGCATATCATTCACTTTTCATGACATGGTCAATGAGATTTATCAGATAACGCATATCATTAACCTTTCATAACATGGTCAATGAGATTTATCAGATGACGCATATCATTAACCTTTCATAACATGGTCAATGAGATTTATCAGATGACGCATATCATTCACTTTTCATGACATGGTCAATGAGATTTATCAGATGACGCATATCATTAACCTTTCATAACATGGTCAATGAGATTTATCAGATGACACATACCATTCACTTTTCATAACATGGTCAATGAGATTTATCAGATGACGCATATCATTAACCTTTCATAACATGGTCAATGAGATTTATCAGATGACACATATCATTCACCTTTCATAACATGGTCAATGAGATTTATCAGATGACACATACCATTCACTTTTCATAACATGGTCAATGAGATTTATCAGATGACGCATATCATTAACCTTTCACAACATGGTCAATGAGATTTAGCAAATGACGCATATCATTCACTTTTCATGACATGGTCAATGAGATTTATCAGATAACGCATATCATTAACCTTTCATAACATGGTCAATGAGATTTATCAGATGACGCATATCATTATCCTTTCATAACATGGTCAATGAGATTTATCAGATGACGCATATCATTCACTTTTCATGACATGGTCAATGAGATTTATCAGTTGACGCATATCATTCACCTTTCATAACATGGTCAATGAGATTTATCAGATGACACATACCATTCACTTTTCATAACATGGTCAATGAGATTTATCAGATGACTCATATCATTAACTTTTCATAACATGGTCAATGAGATTTATCAGATGACGCATATCATTAACCTTTCATAACATGGTCAATGAGATTTATCAGATGACGCAGATCATTAACCTTTCATAACATGGTCAATGAGATTTATCAGATGACGCATATCATTCACTTTTCATAACATGGTCAATGAGATTTATCAGATAACGCATATCATTAACCTTTCATAACATGGTCAATGAGATTTATCAGATGACGCATATCATTAACCTTTCATAACATGGTCAATGAGATTTATCAGATGACGCATATCATTAACCTTTCATAACATGGTCAATGAGATTTATCAGATGACGCATATCATTAACCTTTCATAACATGGTCAATGAGATTTATCAGATGACGCATATCATTCACTTTTCATAACATGGTCAATGAGATTTATCAGATGACGCATATCATTAACCTTTCATAACATGGTCAATGAGATTTATCAGATGACACATATCATTCACTTTTCATAACATGGTCAATGAGATTTATCAGATGACGCATATCATTAACCTTTCATAACATGGTCAATGAGATTTATCAGATGACGCATATCATTAACCTTTCATGACATGGTCAATGAGATTTATCAGATAACGCATATCATTAACCTTTCATAACATGGTCAATGAGATTTATCAGATGACGCATATCATTAACCTTTCATAACATGGTCAATGAGATTTATCAGATGACGCATATCATTCACTTTTCATGACATGGTCAATGAGATTTATCAGTTGACGCATATCATTAACCTTTCATAACATGGTCAATGAGATTTATCAGATGACACATACCATTCACTTTTCATAACATGGTCAATGAGATTTATCAGATGACGCATATCATTAACCTTTCATAACATGGTCAATGAGATTTATCAGATGACACATATCATTCACCTTTCATAACATGGTCATTGAGATTTATCAGATGACACATACCATTCACTTTTCATAACATGGTCAATGAGATTTATCAGATGACGCATATCATTAACCTTTCACAACATGGTCAATGAGATTTAGCAAATGACGCATATCATTCACTTTTCATGACATGGTCAATGAGATTTATCAGATAACGCATATCATTAACCTTTCATAACATGGTCAATGAGATTTATCAGATGACGCATATCATTATCCTTTCATAACATGGTCAATGAGATTTATCAGATGACGCATATCATTCACTTTTCATGACATGGTCAATGAGATTTATCAGTTGACGCATATCATTCACCTTTCATAACATGGTCAATGAGATTTATCAGATGACACATACCATTCACTTTTCATAACATGGTCAATGAGATTTATCAGATGACTCATATCATTAACTTTTCATAACATGGTCAATGAGATTTATCAGATGACGCATATCATTATCCTTTCATAACATGGTCAATTAGATTTAACAGATAACGCATATCATTAACCTTTCATAACATGGTCAATTAAATTTAACAGATAATGCATATCATTAACCTTTCATAACATGATCAATGAGATTTATCAGATAACGCATATCATTAACCTTTCATAACATGGTCAATGAGATTTATCAGATGACGCATATCATTCACCTTTCATAACATTGTCAATGAGATTTATCAGATGACGCATATCATTCACTTTTCATAACATGGTCAATGAGCTTTATCAGATGACTCATATCATTCACTTTTCATAACATGGTCAATGAGATTTATCAGATGACGCATATCATTCACTTTTCATAACATGGTCAATGAGATTTATCAGATGACGCATATCATTAACCTTTCATAACATGGTCAATTAGATTTATCAGATGACGTATATTATTAACCTTTCATAACATGGTCAATGAGATTTATCAGATAACGCATATCATTAACCTTTCATAACATGGTCAATGAGATTTATCAGATGACGCATATCATTAACCTTTCATGACAGGGTCAATGAGGTTTATCCGATGACGCATATCATTAACCTTTCATAACATGGTCAATGAGATTTATCAGATGACACATACCATTCACTTTTCATAACATGGTCAATGAGATTTATCAGATGACGCATATCATTAACCTTTCATAACATGGTCAATGAGATTTATCAGATGACACATATCATTCACCTTTCATAACATGGTCATTGAGATTTATCAGATGACACATACCATTCACTTTTCATAACATGGTCAATGAGATTTATCAGATGACGCATATTTTTAACCTTTCACAACATGGTCAATGAGATTTAGCAAATGACGCATATCATTCACTTTTCATGACATGGTCAATGAGATTTATCAGATAACGCATATCATTAACCTTTCATAACATGGTCAATGAGATTTATCAGATGACGCATATCATTATCCTTTCATAACATGGTCAATGAGATTTATCAGATGACGCATATCATTCACTTTTCATGACATGGTCAATGAGATTTATCAGTTGACGCATATCATTCACCTTTCATAACATGGTCAATGAGATTTATCAGATGACACATACCATTCACTTTTCATAACATGGTCAATGAGATTTATCAGATGACTCATATCATTAACTTTTCATAACATGGTCAATGAGATTTATCAGATGACGCATATCATTATCCTTTCATAACATGGTCAATTAGATTTAACAGATAACGCATATCATTAACCTTTCATAACATAGTCAATTAAATTTAACAGATAATGCATATCATTAACCTTTCATAACATGATCAATGAGATTTATCAGATAACGCATATCATTAACCTTTCATAACATGGTCAATGAGATTTATCAGATGACGCATATCATTCACCTTTCATAACATTGTCAATGAGATTTATCAGATGACGCATATCATTCACTTTTCATAACATGGTCAATGAGCTTTATCAGATGACTCATATCATTCACTTTTCATAACATGGTCAATGAGATTTATCAGATGATGCATATCATTCACTTTTCATAACATGGTCAATGAGATTTATCAGATGACGCATATCATTAACCTTTCATAACATGGTCAATTAGATTTATCAGATGACGTATATTATTAACCTTTCATAACATGGTCAATGAGATTTATCAGATAACGCATATCATTAACCTTTCATAACATGGTCAATGAGATTTATCAGATGACGCATATCATTAACCTTTCAT
>CM067373.1:1702337-1935998 GCA_034401795.1 Chaetoderma sp. LZ-2023a | reverse complement strand
CTTTCATAACATGGTCAATGGGATTTATCAGATGATGCATATCATTAACCTTTCATAACATGGTCAACTAGATTTATCAGATGACGCATATCATTCACTTTTCATAACATGGTCAATGAGATTTATCAGATAACGCATATCATTAACCTTTCATAACATGGTCAATGAGATTTATCAGATGACGCATATCATTAACCTTTCATAACATGGTCAATGAGATTTATCAGATGACGCATATCATTAACCTTTCATAACATGGGCAATGAGATTTATCAGATGACGCATATCATTAACCTTTCACAACATGGCCAATGAGAATTATCAGATGACGCATATCATTCACTTTTCATAACGTGGTCAATGAGAGTTATCAGATGACGTATGTCATTAACCTTTCATAACATGGTCAATGAGATTTATCAGATGACACATCATTCACTTTTCATAACATGGTCAATGAGATTTATCAGATGACGCATATCATTAACCTTTCATAACATGGTCAATGAGATTTATCAGATGACACATGTCATTCACTTTTCATAACATGGTCAATGAGATTTATCAGATGACGCAGATCATTAACCTTTCATAACAAGGTCAATGAGATTTATCAGATGATGCATGTCATTAACCTTTCATAACATGGTCAATGAGATTTATCAGATGACGCATATCATTAACCTTTCATGACATGGTCAATGAGGTTTATCCGATGACGCATATCATTAACCTTTCATAACATGGTCAATGAGATTTATCAGATGACGCATATCATTAACCTTTCATGACATGGTCAATGAGATTCATCAGATGACGCAGATCATTAACCTTTCATAACATGGTTAACGAGATTTATCAGATGACGCATATCATTCACTTTTCATAACATGGTCAATGAGATTTATCAACCAAAGCATATCATTAACCTTTCATAACATGGTCAATGAGATTTACCAGATGACGCATATCATTAACATTTCATAACATGGTCAATGAGATTTATCAGATAACGCATATCATTAACCTTTCATAACATGGTCAATGAGATTTATCAGATGATGCATATCATTCACTTTTCATAACATGGTCAATGAGATTTATCAGATAACGCATATCATTAACCTTTCATAACATGGTCAATGAGATTTATCAGATGACGCATATCATTAACCTTTCATGACATGGTCAATGAGATTTACCAGATGACGCATATCATTAACCTTTCATAACATGGTCAATGAGATTTATCAGATAACGCATATCATTAACCTTTCACAACATGGTCAATAAGATTTATCAGATGCCGCATATCATTAACCTTTCAAGACATGGTCAATGAGATTTACCAGATGACGCATATCATTAACCTTTCATAACATGGTCAATGAGATTTATCAGATGACGCATATCATTAACCTTTCATGACAGGGTCAATGAGGTTTATCCGATGACGCATATCATTAACCTTTCATAACATGGACAATGAGATTTATCAGATGACGCATATCATTAACCTTTCATGACATGGTCAATGAGATTCATCAGATGACGCAGATCATTAACCTTTCATAACATGGTCAATGAGATTTATCAGATGACGCATCTCATTAACCTTTCATGACATGGTCAATGAGATTTACCAGATGACGCATATCATTAACATTTCATAACATGGTCAATGAGATTTATCAGATAACGCATATCATTAACCTTTCATAACATGGTCAATGAGATTTATCAGATGATGCATATCATTCACTTTTCATAACATGGTCAATGAGATTTATCAGATAACACATATCATTAACTTTTCATAACATGGTCAATGAGATTTATCAGATAACGCATATCATTAACCTTTCATAACATGGTCAATGAGATTTATCAGATGACGCATATCATTAACCTTTCATGACATGGTCAATGAGATTTACCAGATGACGCATATCATTAACCTTTCATAACATGGTCAATGAGATTTATCAGATAACGCATATCATTAACCTTTCACAACATGGTCAATGAGATTTATCAGATGCCGCATATCATTAACCTTTCAAGACATGGTCAATGAGATTTACCAGATGACGCATATCATTAACCTTTCATAACATGGTCAATGAGATTTATCAGATGACGCATATCATTAACCTTTCATAACATGGTCAATGAGATTTATCAGATGACACATATCATTCACCTTTCATAACATGGTCATTGAGATTTATCAGATGACACATACCATTCACTTTTCATAACATGGTCAATGAGCTTTATCAGATGACTCATATCATTCACTTTTCATAACATGGTCAATGAGATTTATCAGATGACGCATATCATTAACCTTTCATAACATGGTCAATTAGATTTATCAGATAACGCATATCATTATCCTTTCATAACATGGTCAATGAGATTTATCAGATGACGTATATTATTAACCTTTCATAACATGGTCAATGAGATTTATCAGATAACGCATATCATTAACCTTTCATAACATGGTCAATGAGATTTATCAGATAACGCATATCATTAACCTTTCACAACATGGTCAATGAGATTTATCAGATGCCGCATATCATTAACCTTTCAAGACATGGTCAATGAGATTTACCAGATGACGCATATCATTAACCTTTCATAACATGGTCAATGAGATTTATCAGATGACACATATCATTCACCTTTCATAACATGGTCATTGAGATTTATCAGATGACACATACCATTCACTTTTCATAACATGGTCAATGAGCTTTATCAGATGACTCATATCATTCACTTTTCATAACATGGTCAATGAGATTTATCAGATGACGCATATCATTAACCTTTCATAACATGGTCAATTAGATTTATCAGATAACGCATATCATTATCCTTTCATAACATGGTCAATGAGATTTATCAGATGACGTATATTATTAACCTTTCATAACATGGTCAATGAGATTTATCAGATAACGCATATCATTAACCTTTCATAACATGGTCAATGAGATTTATCAGATGACGCATATCATTAACCTTTCATGACAGGGTCAATGAGGTTTATCCGATGACGCATATCATTAACCTTTCATAACATGGACAATGAGATTTATCAGATGACGCATATCATTAACCTTTCATGACATGGTCAATGAGATTCATCAGATGACGCAGATCATTAACCTTTCATAACATGGTCAATGGGATTTATCAGATGATGCATATCATTAACCTTTCATAACATGGTCAACTAGATTTATCAGATGACGCATATCATTCACTTTTCATAACATGGTCAATGAGATTTATCAGATAACGCATATCATTAACCTTTCATAACATGGTCAATGAGATTTATCAGATGACGCATATCATTAACCTTTCATAACATGGTCAATGAGATTTATCAGATGACGCATATCATTAACCTTTCATAACATGGGCAATGAGATTTATCAGATGACGCATATCATTAACCTTTCACAACATGGCCAATGAGAATTATCAGATGACGCATATCATTCACTTTTCATAACATGGTCAATGAGAGTTATCAGATGACGTATGTCATTAACCTTTCATAACATGGTCAATGAGATTTATCAGATGACACATCATTCACTTTTCATAACATGGTCAATGAGATTTATCAGATGACGCATATCATTAACCTTTCATAACATGGTCAATGAGATTTATCAGATGACACATGTCATTCACTTTTCATAACATGGTCAATGAGATTTATCAGATGACGCAGATCATTAACCTTTCATAACACGGTCAATGAGATTTATCAGATGATGCATGTCATTAACCTTTCATAACATGGTCAATGAGATTTATCAGATGACGCATATCATTAACCTTTCATGACAGGGTCAATGAGGTTTATCCGATGACGCATATCATTAACCTTTCATAACATGGTCAATGAGATTTATCAGATGACGCATATCATTAACCTTTCATGACATGGTCAATGAGATTCATCAGATGACGCAGATCATTAACCTTTCATAACATGGTTAACGAGATTTATCAGATGACGCATATCATTCACTTTTCATAACATGGTCAATGAGATTTATCAACCAAAGCATATCATTAACCTTTCATAACATGGTCAATGAGATTTATCAGATGACGCATATCATTAACCTTTCATAACATGGTCAATGAGATTTATCAGATGACGCATATCATTAACCTTTCATGACATGGTCAATGAGATTTACCAGATGACGCATATCATTAACATTTCATAACATGGTCAATGAGATTTATCAGATAACGTATATCATTAACCTTTCATAACATGGTCAATGAGATTTATCAGATGATGCATATCATTGTCTTTTCATAACATGGTCAATGAGATTTATCAGATAACACATATCATTAACTTTTCATAACATGGTCAATGAGATTTATCAGATAACGCATATCATTAACCTTTCATAACATGGTTAACGAGATTTATCAGATGACGCATATCATTAACCTTTCATGACATGGTCAATGAGATTCATCAGATGACGCAGATCATTAACCTTTCATAACATGGTCAATGGGATTTATCAGATGATGCATATCATTAACCTTTCATAACATGGTCAACTAGATTTATCAGATGACGCATATCATTCACTTTTCATAACATGGTCAATGAGATTTATCAGATAACGCATATCATTAACCTTTCATAACATGGTCAATGAGATTTATCAGATGACGCATATCATTAACCTTTCATAACATGGTCAATGAGATTTATCAGATGACGCATATCATTAACCTTTCATAACATGGGCAATGAGATTTATCAGATGACGCATATCATTAACCTTTCACAACATGGCCAATGAGAATTATCAGATGACGCATATCATTCACTTTTCATAACATGGTCAATGAGAGTTATCAGATGACGTATGTCATTAACCTTTCATAACATGGTCAATGAGATTTATCAGATGACACATCATTCACTTTTCATAACATGGTCAATGAGATTTATCAGATGACGCATATCATTAACCTTTCATAACATGGTCAATGAGATTTATCAGATGACACATGTCATTCACTTTTCATAACATGGTCAATGAGATTTATCAGATGACGCAGATCATTAACCTTTCATAACACGGTCAATGAGATTTATCAGATGATGCATGTCATTAACCTTTCATAACATGGTCAATGAGATTTATCAGATGACGCATATCATTAACCTTTCATGACAGGGTCAATGAGGTTTATCCGATGACGCATATCATTAACCTTTCATAACATGGTCAATGAGATTTATCAGATGACGCATATCATTAACCTTTCATGACATGGTCAATGAGATTCATCAGATGACGCAGATCATTAACCTTTCATAACATGGTTAACGAGATTTATCAGATGACGCATATCATTCACTTTTCATAACATGGTCAATGAGATTTATCAACCAAAGCATATCATTAACCTTTCATAACATGGTCAATGAGATTTATCAGATGACGCATATCATTAACCTTTCATAACATGGTCAATGAGATTTATCAGATGACGCATATCATTAACCTTTCATGACATGGTCAATGAGATTTACCAGATGACGCATATCATTAACATTTCATAACATGGTCAATGAGATTTATCAGATAACGTATATCATTAACCTTTCATAACATGGTCAATGAGATTTATCAGATGATGCATATCATTGTCTTTTCATAACATGGTCAATGAGATTTATCAGATAACACATATCATTAACTTTTCATAACATGGTCAATGAGATTTATCAGATAACGCATATCATTAACCTTTCATAACATAGTCAATGAGATTTATCAGATGACACATATCATTAACCTTTCATGACATGGTCAATGAGATTTACCAGATGACGCATATCATTAACCTTTCATAACATGGTCAATGAGATTTATCAGATGACGCATATCATTAACCTTTCATAACATGGTCAATGAGATTTATCAGATGACACATATCATTCACCTTTCATAACATGGTCATTGAGATTTATCAGATGACACATACCATTCACTTTTCATAACATGGTCAATGAGCTTTATCAGATGACTCATATCATTCACTTTTCATAACATGGTCAATGAGATTTATCAGATGACGCATATCATTAACCTTTCATAACATGGTCAATTAGATTTATCAGATAACGCATATCATTATCCTTTCATAACATGGTCAATTAGATTTATCAGATAACGCATATCATTAACCTTTCATAACATGGTCAATGAGATTTATCAGATAACGCATATCATTAACCTTTCATAACATGGTCAATGAGATTTATCAGATGACGCATATCATTAACCTTTCATGACAGGGTCAATGAGGTTTATCCGATGACGCATATCATTAACCTTTCATAACATGGTCAATGAGATTTATCAGATGACGCATATCATTAACCTTTCATGACATGGTCAATGAGATTCATCAGATGACGCAGATCATTAATCTTTCATAACATGGTCAATGGGATTTATCAGATGATGCATATCATTAACCTTTCATAACATGGTCAACTAGATTTATCAGATGACGCATATCATTCACTTTTCATAACATGGTCAATGAGATTTATCAGATAACGCATATCATTAACCTTTCATAACATGGTCAATGAGATTTATCAGATGACGTATATCATTTACCTTTCATAACATGGGCAATGAGATTTATCAGATGACGCATATCATTAACCTTTCATAACATGGTCAATGAGAGTTATCAGATGACGTATGTCATTAACCTTTCATAACATGGTCAATGAGATTTATCAGATGACGCATATCATTAACCTTTCACAACATGGTCAATGAGATTTAGCAAATGACGCATATCATTCACCTTTCATGACATGGTCAATGAGATTTATCAGATAACGCATATCATTAACCTTTCATAACATGGTCAATGAGATTTATCAGATGACGCATATCATTATCCTTTCATAACATGGTCAATGAGATTTATCAGATGACGCATATCATTCACTTTTCATGACATGGTCAATGAGATTTATCAGTTGACGCATATCATTCACCTTTCATAACATGGTCAATGAGATTTATCAGATGACACATACCATTCACTTTTCATAACATGGTCAATGAGATTTATCAGATGACTCATATCATTAACTTTTCATAACATGGTCAATGAGATTTATCAGATGACGCATATCATTAACCTTTCATAACATGGGCAATGAGATTTAGCAGATGACGCATATCATTAACCTTTCATAACATGGCCAATGAGATTTATCAGATGACGCATATCATTCACTTTTCATAACATGGTCAATGAGAGTTATCAGATGACGTATGTCATTAACCTTTCATAACATGGTCAATGAGATTTATCAGATGACGCATATCATTCACTTTTCCATAACATGGTCAATGAGAGTTATCAGATGACGCATATCATTAACCTTTCATAACATGGTCAATGAGATTTATCAGATGACACATGTCATTCACTTTTCATAACATGGTCAATGAGATTTATCAGATGACGCATATCATTAACCTTTCATAACACGGTCAATGAGATTTATCAGATGACGCATATCATTAACCTTTCATAACATGGTCAATGAGATTTATCAGATGACACATGTCATTCACTTTTCATAACATGGTCAATGAGATTTATCAGATAACGCATATCATTAACCTTTCATAACATGGTCAATGAGATTTATCAGATGACGCATATCATTAACCGTTCATAACATGGTCAATGAGATTTATCAGATGACGCATATCATTAACCTTTCATAACATGGGCAATGAGATTTATCAGATGACGCATATCATTAACCTTTCATTACATGGCCAATGAGATTTATCAGATGACGCATATCATTCACTTTTCATAACATGGTGAATGAGAGTTATCAGATGACGTATGTCATTAACCTTTCATAACATGGTCAATGAGATTTATCAGATGACACATATCATTCACTTTTCATAACATGGTCAATGAGATTCATCAGATGACGCATATCATTAACCTTTCATAACATGGTCAATGAGATTTATCAGATGACACATATCATTAACCTTTCATTACATGGCCAATGAGATTTATCAGATGACGCATATCATTCACTTTTCATAACATGGTGAATGAGAGTTATCAGATGACGTATGTCATTAACCTTTCATAACATGGTCAATGAGATTTATCAGATGATACATATCATTCACTTTTCATAACATGGTCAATGAGATTCATCAGATGACGCATATCATTAACCTTTCATAACATGGTCAATGAGATTTATCAGATGACACATGTCATTCACTTTTCATAACATGGTCAATGAGATTTATCAGATGACGCATATCATTAACCTTTCATAACACGGTCAATGAGATTTATCAGATGACGCAGATCATTAACCTTTCATAACATGGTCAATGAGATTTATCAGATAACGCATATCATTAACCTTTCATAACATGGTCAATGAGATTTTTCAGATGACGCATATCATTAACCTTTCATAACATGGTCAATGAGATTTTTCAGATGACGCAGATCATTAACCTTTCATAACATGGGCAATGAGATTTATCAGATGACGCATATCATTAACCTTTCATAACATGGTCAATGAGATTTATCAGATGACGCATATCATTCACTTTTCATAACATGGTCAATGAGATTTATCAGATGACGTATGTCATTAACCTTTCATAACATGGTCAATGAGATTTATCAGATGATGCGTATCATTATCCTTTCATAACATGGTCAATGAGATTTATCAGATGACGCATATCATTCACTTTTCATAACATGGTCAATGAGATTTATCAGATAACGCATATCATTAACCTTTCATAACATGGTCAATGAGATTTATCAGATGACGCATATCATTAATCTTTCATGACATTGTCAATGAGATTTATCAGATGACGCATATCATTAACCTTTCATAACATGGTCAATGAGATTTATCAGATGACGCATATCATTAACCTTTCATAACATGGTCAATGAGATTTATCAGATGACGCATATCATTAATCTTTCATGACATTGTCAATGAGATTTATCAGATGACGCATATCATTAACCTTTCATGACATGGTCAATGAGATTTATCAGATGATGCATATCATTAATCTTTCATAACATGGTCAATGAGATTTATCAGCTGACGCATATCATTCACTTTCCATGACATAAACACCAACATATTCCCTTTGTCCATTGAAATGCGCAGCTGTCTGAATTTAAACCATGGCACAAATTGAAACCTTTTCACTTCTACTAAACTAATTAATCAATTGATCTGCACAAAACATATGGTAAATCGTAGAGGGCAAGACAGGAGACATTTTGAGTTGATAGTAATTACTCTAGCTTATGAGGATGTGACGTTAGTAGTATAGGGGGTATCTGTTCGTTATTGTTCTTCCCAGCAGGGGGTTCTTCGAGAACAAAGGGATTTTTTTTAGAACAATGACGAACAGCCGCCCTGGCTTAAAGAACAATGGCGAACAGCCGTCCAGGGTAAAATAACAATGACGAACAGCGGCACCCATTTGAGAGTTTTGATAACAATGGCGAACAGCCGTTTTTTTGGATTGGCAACACTCTGGAATGTTCTATTATTTTCAATATGTTAACCCTTAAAAGTTTAAAAGTAGTGAATTTTACAGTTAAATGTAGTGGCGGCGCGCCACCCTCCATGGTTATCTACCTTTGTAAAAATAATAAGAGAGTAATGTAAAATAATAGAGTTTAAGAGGTGGTCTGATAACGGAGGTTGTATGAGGTTGCGGCTGTATGAGGAATTACGGTATTGATGTTTGAAAATAATTTGACTGTTTCGTCGCTAACGTCATTAGTAAACTGTAGAATATTTAGAGACTGCCTGTAAGCTGTTATTGTCTTAGCATCAGCTACCAGACAGATTAGTAACAAAATAGATTTTAAGAGGTGGTCTGATAGTAAACTGTAGCATATTTAGAGATTGCCTGTAAGCTGTTACTGTCTTAGCAACAGATACCAGATAGATTAGTAACAAAATAGATTTTAAGAGGTGGTCTGATAACGCAGGTCGTAGGAGGAGTAGGATGTATGAGGAATTACGGTATTGATGTTTGAAAATAATTTGACTGTTTCGTGGCTAACGTTATTAGTAAACCGTAGAATATTTAGAGACTGTCTGTAAGCTGTTACTGTCTTAGCAACAGGTACCAGACAGATTAGCAACAAAATATTAAAAATAATCTTGTATTAATGGTATGTTCGGTTGGAATGGTAACCAAGACTTGGTGGTGATGGATTGGATTGTATCCTGGGTTAAAAAGAAGTTAACCCTAATACCGATGAATATATAGCTCATTTTCATCGATACCATACAGGTAAACTGTTGAATATTTTGAAATTAATTTGACGTCGCTAACATTATTTGTAAAACTATGTTTTTGTTGAATATTTTGATTGACTTTTAACTGTCATTACGTACAAATTGTTTTAAAAAATACTGTGCAATAACGTCAATCATTTTAGATACGATGGTTAAAATGTGGTCATTATATCTCTGAGGGATCCGTTTATAGAATTGTATGTAGAGCATACTTATGCTAAAAAGATTATTTGTTGCGTATGATTTAACCATACGTCTTGAATAGCCGTGAGATCGGTCCTTAATCAGGTTACAAACATGGCACATGTTAATAATGAAAGAATGTTAAAACACCACCTGTCTCGTTCTAAGCATGGGCTATTACAATGTCCTCGACGAGAGTTAAAAAAAAATCGATAATAACGCCTGCACCCGCTCACCGGCTATTGCTGTTTACCGACGCTTAAAGATACGACAATTAAGAGCAACATTTTGAGCATAGTAGCATAATCATAGATGGCCGTTTACTACAAATATAAATATATCCTTGTGGCTACAGAGCAGTGATACATTATAACCATGTTTTTTTACTATATAATTCAGTCCTGCCCTAAGCGACCACCTCGTGTTACGTCATTACATGGATGCTATTGACCCTTTTAACCCTAGAATTTCTTCAAGAAAATGTCAATTTTCTTCCTATTCATACTTGTATCCTTAGAGATATTTTTGAAAATTCATCATCGGAATGACTGGCACTGTAGGCTATCCATTTGTCTAGTCATTGTGCCGGTAAACAGCCCCACCAACCACCATCATCATCACCAACACCCACCACCAACAACACCACCACCTCCACCACTACGACCTACACCCAACACCATGCATTAACCCCACCACCCACGCAACTGCCAACTCATAGCGAATTTCTTCATATTCATACTTGCATCTTTAGAGAAGGCTATTTTTGAAAATTTATCACCGGAATGACTGACTCCAACAGCTCTCCATTTGTCTAGACATTGTGGTCACAATGTGTGAGAGCTCTGTGTTTGAAAAAATGGCATATAGGTTGGAGAGGGTATGTCACTGAGGATTTAATAAAGGTCTCGCTCGTATGCACACATGCTAATACGCGATACTGCTAGTTATACAAAATGAATTCATACGGCTTTAGAACATTTTCTTTCTCGGCCGCCACTGAATGGAACAACCTCCCTATTCATCTAAAATTGTCAAAAAATCTTACAACATTCAAATCAAATCTTAAAACTCATCTCTTTAAACAAGCGTACCAGAATTTAAATTAATGTTTATATTATCATTTCATTGTCTTGCGCTACGAGCATGCTTGCGTGGAGTTTGGCGCGTTATAAATTCACTTATTATTATTATTATTATATGTTGTACCCTTGTGCGTGCGTTCATGCCCCGGTGTGCACATACGTGCGCCAGAAGACTATTTTTGAAAATTTTTCATCGAAATGACTGGCTCTGCTGGCTATCCATTTGTCTAGACATTGCGACAGCAAACACCACCCACCAAACACCCACCACCTCCACCCCATCATCATCACCAACACCCACCACCATCACGACGAGCATCAACACCATCACCTTCAACACCACTGCCACTAGCACCACCAATGCCAGTACCGACATCCACCACCAACCACTAGGCACCACCACCACCACCGCATGTTGTGGATTGCGACCTCTTGTTTTGGATTGCGGATTGCGGTTGGATGTTGAGGATTTGCGGGCATATGTTGCGGATTGCGGGTGCATGATGCAGATTTGCGGGCGTATGTTGTGGATTGCGGGCACATGATGCGGATTTGCGGGCGCATGTTGCAGATTGCGGGCGCATGATGCGGATTTGCAGGTGTATGTTGCGGATTTGCGGGTGTGTGTTGTGGATGGCACCAAGTGTATGTACATGCCTGAACACGCATACACGCCAAAATGCATACATACATGTGCAGCCGAATGCGGGCCGCATTTGAGGATTTTTGGGTGTATGTTGCGGATTGCGGGCGCATGATGCGGATTGCAGGTGCATGTTGTGGATTTGCGGGCATATGTTGCAGATTGCGGGCGCATGATGTGGATTGCGGGCGCATATTGCGGATTTGCGGGCGCATATTGCGGATTTGCGGCTGCAGTACATATAATCCTATAAATGGTACAAATTCAATCCCTTTTCTCATTCCAGTTTAAACATCGCAAAGTGGTTGGACGTGTAACTGCAGAGTAGTTAGGCAGTCAGATTTTTCTTTGAAGAACCTTGTAACTTGAATACTTGCTAGATTTATCCTATAATCAATATGCCGAGACATAAATGTTTTGAATGTGCTTCAACTTTTAATAGGTCAAATGACCTGAAGCGGCATAAGATCCGATTCCATAACGATGAAGATAGCAAAAATCTAGACAGTGAAGATGAAGAAATGACAGAGATGAATAGTGATGATGATGAGCCAGTGGAGTCGGAGAGTGAAGCCGGTAATGACTCAGCGGAGACTGAGAGTGAAGATGAAGGTGAAGATGAAAAAGATGCCATAGGCAATGAGGAACTATTTACCATATTCCAAAATATTAAGCAGGTCTTAGACGCTGAACAATCAGGTTTAGAAGATGAGGATGGTGAAGTGGACATAGACCCAAATGGTGTAGGCAATGTGCCTATTTCCGTATATGCTGATGCTTTAGTTACAAAGTGCATAGACATAATGCTGCAGTCGAGAAGATTACAGAACTCTACGCTCATTAAAATAATTCGTCAGGAAATTAAAGAATTTATCGACGAGGGGTACGCATAAGACGAAGCAGTCTTCTCAGCTTTTCGAAAAAGCGAGTTTCTGATCAAGAAGTACATAAGGAACCATCTAGATGCTGAGGATAATGATGATGATTCTGATGGTGATGGATCTGATCCATAAGGAATCAGTCATCGATAAAATGGATCTCCAGAACATTGACTATTTGTTTATGCTACTGCAACTATACGTTTTATCATATGTAATATTTACTTCAATGTAGAAATATGGATACAAATAAAACATTGGTTCTTTATGTGCGTGTTGATTTGATGATTGTAGCTACCCAGCCAGGTCCCCCCACATCCCTCAATATACAAATCGGAGTGCTGTTGTACTTAGTGGTGGTGGCAGAGGGGTTGGCGATTGATGAAAATAGGTGTTGTGGTGGATGATGGGGTGGGGTTAAAGCTTGGTGGTGGGTGTTGGCGCTTAGTGAGTGGTGGTGCTGGTGGTGATAGAGGGATGGTGATGATGGTGATGGTGATGGTGGTGGTGATGGTGATGATGGTCGGTATTGGTAGTAGGTGGTTACAGCCGCAATGTCCAGACAATGGTTAGCCAACTATATTATTTTTGTTGTCGGGGTCTCATTGACTAGGTACTCATAATGCATTCATACTGTGTGTGCCCGGACATGGTAATTTTTCCTAGTTTTATTACCTTTAAATGGCTGACTGGCGAGGTGTTTCAGACATTCCAGGGATCTACTTCCTAGCAAAATATTTTGGAAACGATTTGAGCAAAAGTTGATGCAGACAGTCAAATTATTTTCAAAATATTCACTAAATATCATGGAAATGATTTGATAGAAAGTTGTCGCTAACACCGCAGTCATATTATTTTCAAAATATTCGTACAACACACATTGCCGACCTTGTAAACAAGTATGCTAGTATACCTCATCCCTCGTGCCAGGCAGCACTGTGCTAGCATACCTCATCCCTCCTCCTCCTCACTCGTTCGACCTCAGTTATGCTACCACCCCTACACTCATTCCAGTGATGTTATTTTCTGATTTTTCAAACCTAAATCATGGCGCATTGTTACTTTAAGCGAATAGTTTTGATACTAATTTGACATAGGAAGCTACAATTCGCACTAGCGCCTTCGTGCGCACAAACTCTTAAAAAAGTGCTGTTCAATGCGACAATTTGACATAGGAAACCACGATTCCGCTTAGTTTCAAAATACTTTTTTACTACAACCACGAGGGACCGCATCGACCACCTATTACGTTAAACGATACAAGGGTGCTCGTCATTATTCATCAACGATGACGACGGTGGGCATTGTTACCACCATTTTTATAACAATTTAAAAAATCTAATAATTAAATGACCAATGCTTTAAAGACCACTCCTTAAATACGAGATGTATGATTATTATCTATGTAATATTATGCATACAACATCGCTTGGCTTAGCTATATATTACCTGCATAGAGATGTACTTTGCTCTCTTTTAAAAAAAATTAAATGACTGGTAGGAAGCCGCTTAGTTTCATGTTTGAGGGTTTTAGATGAAGGGTAATGCGTTTGCATACAAATTGAAGGGTTAAAAGCGAATCATAGATGCTTTATGCACAATAACGAGGTGGTCAGAGAAAACATATTTCCCTGGATACTTTTTTAACACACACAGATTTTTATGCGCATAAACTATTTAACAAACTGATCCATCGCATCTAGCCCGTGAACATATCCAAGATTTTCGCCTGCATGTATGTGTCATTATATGGAGGCCAGTACGCGACAGTTTTTGATAGGACACTAGTCATCTCAGGCGATATTCCTTACATTTTTTGTAGTAGAGTGATGTAGTATAAATGTAAATGTTAATGTACATTCGTCTAAAATGTGTTGCGGGTTTGCGGGCGCGTGTTGCGGATGGCAACACGTATATGCCCATGCCTGAACACGCATACACGCCAAAATGCATGCGTACATGTGCGGCCGTATGCAGGCGCATGTTGCGGATTTGCGGGCTCGTGTTGCAGATGGCAACAAGTATATGCACATGTCTGAACACGCATACACGCAAAAATGCATGCGTACATGTGCGGCCGCATGCGGGCCGCGTGTTGTGGATTTGCGGATTTGCAGCCGCAGTACATATATTCCTATAAATGGTACAAATTCAATCCATTTTCTCGTTCCAGTTTAAACATCGCAAAGTGGTTGGATGTTATACTGTAGAGTAGTTAGGTAGCCTTAGGCAGTCAGATTTCATCTCACGTGATATTCCTGTATATCCCGGTATAAATGTAAATGTTAATGTACATTTGCTAAAATGGCCAGCAGTACAAACTTTGATGGATAAGACACTGGGTATGTGCGATGTCGTTCGTGTTCCATCGACATCCAGGACACCATATGCCGCCAGTCGAAACACGAGAGGGTCTGTAGGCGTATGATCAAGAAAACAGAACCTAAAGAGATGGTGTACACCTGCAAGGAGTGCTATTGTCTATTACCAATCAAACAGTATCCGCATGGGTGTCCTGTAATCGGTGATACTCCGACTGATATACAAAAAGCAAACATGATGCTGTTTGTTACCAAACTGACAACCGCGCCTGTGCGGATCTGTGAAGACTGAGACCTATCTCAAAACACGGCCCTTTTCAGGGCACACAAATCATTTGAAAGAGAACTCTTTATCTGTTCAAAAATAAAATAATGTAATACAGTTTTCACACACAACAACCCGCTCCACACATGCATACGCAAGCACACATTCTGATCCGTCAAAAGTGGTCGATGGATGCTACTGTTCTAAATGGTCATCTGTACGCTATTGTTCGTGGACGATCAATGCATTGCCATTGACTAGGAATGCATTTTGTTCATATTTCTGAAAAATGTATAATTAAATGACTTCCATTTTAAAGACATAAATACGATAGATAACACTATCTATATAATAGCATAGGAAAACTTACTGTGTACGTGTCTGATTTTTTTAAATTAAATGACTGGGGAACACATTTTGCTCATATTTTTGAAATTTTAATAATTGAATGACTTCCACTTTAAAGAATCTCCTTAAATACGTAAGATAAAATTATATATGTATATATATATATATATATATATATATATATATATATATATATATATATATATATATATATATATATATATATATATATATATATATATATATATATATATATACAACGTAGATCACTATAACCTGTGTAATGCAATGCTCTGATATTTTTGAAAATTAAATGACTGGGAGTTCGTTCGTATTTTAAAAAAATGTAATAATTAAATGATTGACGCTTTAAAGACATAAATATGGTAGATAAAACTATCTATATAATATTATACAACATCGATCGTCAATGATGACCATTTCCATAACAATTTTTAAAATCTAATAATTAAATGACTGCCATTTTTTTAAATGACTTAAACCAAGGAGGGGGTTAATGGTGACGGCTTACAATCAATTATTTTCAAAATATTCGTACAGAGATATCACGCAAGACGTTGCCTCAGCGAATACGCTAGCATATACGTCAGCCATCCTCCTCATCCCTCGTGACACCTCTACGAGCGACCACCTGCATTTTCTTAAAGGACCACCAGCCGAATAAAGGCACGCTCATGCGTGGAGAACAATGCCAAGCAGAGGGTGGCCGAGATAGCATTGCTCCCTCCTCCTTCGACCTTCATTATCAGACCACTTCTCTCTTACCTAACATCGTCTAATAAGAAATGAAAATTTACACAGTCAAATCGTTTTCAAAATATTCAGCAACCAATCAATTTATTCAGCAACAAATCAAAATATTCAGCAACCGATTATCATAATATTCAGCAACCAATTATCAAAATATTCAGCTACCACTCAAATTATCAAAATATTCAGCAACAAATTATCAAAATATTCGTACATCATGCATACCTTGTAAACGAGTATGCTAGCATCACCCTCATAATCACCCAGCAATATCAACTGAGGAGGAATGCTATCGTCTAATAAGAAATGAAAATTTACACAGTCAAATCGTTTTCAAAATATTCAGCAACCAATCAATTTATTCAGCAACCAATCAAAATATTCAGCAACCGATTATCATAATATTCAGCAACCAATTATCAAAATATTCAGCTACCACTCAAATTATCAAAATATTCAGCAACAAATTATCAAAATATTCGTACATCGTGCATACCTTGTAAACGAGTATGCTAGCATCGCCCTCATAATCACCCAGCAATATCAACTGAGGAGGAATGCTATATCATTCCGCCTCAACTGACACAGACAGTCAAATTATTTACAAAATATTCAACAGTTTTCAACTGTATGATATCGATGAAAATGAGATATGGGGAATTCATCGGTGAACGGGTTAACTTCTTTTTAACCCATGATAGAATCCAATCCATCACCACCAAGTCTTGGTTACCATTCCAACCGAACATACCATTAATACAAGATTATTTTTAATATTTTGTTGCTAATCTGTCTTGTAGCTGTTGCTAAGACAGTAACAGCTTACAGGCAGTCTCAAAATATTCTACAGTGTACTAATAACGTTAGCGACGTCAAATTATTTTCAAAATATTCAACAGTTTTCCTGTATGGTATCGATGAAAATGAGATATGGGGAATTCATCGGTGAAAGGGTTAACCTTTTTAACCCATGATACAATCCAATCCATCACCACCAAGTCTTGGTTACCATTCCAACCGAACATACCATTAATACAAGATTTAAAAAATATTTTGTTGCTAATCTGTCTGGTAGCTGTTGCTAAGACAGTAACAGCTTACAGAGAGTCTCTAAATATTCTACAGTTTACTAATAACGTAAGCGACGAAACAGTCAAATTATTTTCAAACATCAATACCGTAATTCCTCATACATCCTCCTCCTCCTACGGCCTCCATTATCAGACCACCTCTTAAAATCTATTTTGTTACTAATCTATCTGGTATCTGTTGCTAAGACAGTAACAGCTTACAGGCAGTCTCTAAATATTCTACAGTTTACTATCAGACCACCTCTTAAAATCTATTTTGTTACTAATCTGTCTGGTAGCTGTTGCTAAGACAGTAACAGCTTACAGGCAGTCTCTAAATATTCTACAGTTTACTAATAACGTTAGCGACGAAACAGTCAAATTATTTTCAAACATCAATACCGCAATTCCTCATACATCCTCAACCTCATACGACCTCCGTTATCAGACCACCTCTTAAACTCTTTTATTTTACATTATCATACATCATCTCTTATTATTTTTACAAAGGTAGATAACTACGGAGGGGGGCGCGCCGCCACTACATTTAAACGTAAAATACACTACTTTTAAACTTTTAAGGGTTAACATATTCAAAATAACAGAACATTCCAGAGTGTTGCAAATCCAAAAAAACGTGTGCGGCTGTTCGCCATTGTTATCAAAACTCTCAAACGGGTGCCGCTGTTCATTATTGTTCTTTTACCCTGAGCGGCTGTTCGTCATTGTTCTCCAAAAAATCCCTTTGTTCTCGAAGAACCCCTGCTGGGAAGAACAATAACGAACAGATACCCCCTATACTACTGACGTTATCTTCAGTTCACTTTTCAGTACCACATACTTGTATTTCTCCGCAATTGCTAAAAATGGATATTCTGATAGTTATCATATAGTAAGATTTCATGAAATAAAGGAATATTGTTTCTTTTGATTTGCCAGATCATGTCTATCAGCCTCTTTTCAAGACGTTAGCCCCACAGTTTTCTTTTTTAACACTTTGCCAGTCACACAAATGCAGAGTTGCCAGATAACACTTTGTCAGTCACAAAAATGCACAGTTGTCGGATAACACTTTGTCAGTCACAAAAATTCAGAGTTGTCGGATAACACTTTGTCAGTCATAAAAATGCAGAGTTGTTGGATAACACTTTGTCAGTCACAAAAATGCAGTGTTGTCGGATAACACTTTGTCAGTAACAAAAAGTTTTCAGATTTTAAGCAGCATCCAAAATTGGTAAGCTTTTGACATATGCTGACATAATTACTCAACCGATTTGCACATGACCTATATGAAATTATACAGACTACCTCAGGGAATAGTATAACTTGCGATAATGTTCATTTCATTGTTAAGTATTGCATAATTGCATTTTAATGAGCATTCTGTCAGATGTCATAGTAACAACATTTTATGAAAAAAGCGAACATTGGTCTTTTAGACTAGAAAACGCCTGCGTCTGTAGATGGACAATGAATTTAACGCATGGCTGCTTTACGTATGTTATGCTATTTTTGTAATATGTGAGGAGGCACTGTTTTGGTGACAAATCATGTTCCTCTTTTTTATTCTGGAAATGGTTTAGACCAGCATATTTCTAAACAAGTGTCATACACGTTTGATCTCATAACCACCATTAATTTTTACGATCAATTCCAATCAACGAATTTAAAACTGGTCTTTCCATAATAACCAACTCCTGACCTATGCCATGAATTGTGACGGGAAACTGTCACGCTTAACAACGTTCAATTTATCCATATCAAGATGCCCTTTCGCAACATCACAGACTCTCCTTTGTCCATCTGATTATATGTATTTTATTGTATTGTCAGGATCAGCTTCGCACATCTCGGTGCTCATCATGTAGAGGCAGGATTCCACGTCCTTTGGTCTACGGGTAGACCTCGTTACCACAGGACCTCGGGTATGTGTTGCATGGTCGTAGGTCTATAAGCAATTGGTATGCGTACAAGACGATGCACAATGCGACAATATAATTACACAGGAGGCCATGTACGATGTTAAGTTCATTATCTCCTTATGCATTAAAGCTATCTTGAAGCACTAATAATAGAAAATATTTAGAACCATTCAGTCACAATCGTCTTCTTCTGAGCAGCCATTTTACATTTACGTTTATTTCAGGCGCCATTATTTGGGATTCTATCGTTCTCGTTTCTGTCCAATGCTCAGTATAAAACCATTTCCGAACGTAGCTGCTAGTCACTGTACTGTTGGCCTACGAGGTGAGCGGATCTACCTGTATAGCGTATAGTAGATTCTAATTGTGTATTTTCTATGACCGATGTGAAACGTGCTAGCCTATATAATTGTTGCTGGCGATAGCAGCTTTCCTCCAAATTATTTGTGAGATAATCATCAGAAAATACTAGCTAACGCTTTGAAAACGATTTGACTGAAAATCGTTGCTGCAACAACTTTCAACCAAATTGTTCTCAAAATAATCAGCAGGACTTTCAACGTAGTAACACATTCTGAAGAACAATTCGATTGAAAGTCGTTGCTGACTAAGGCAGCAACAACGTTGTCAAATTCTTCTCAGAATAATTGGTGTCGAGCTGCCGATATCGTTAGCCAATACATGTTTGTAGAATTAGCTAGGCCTGTGTCATAGACGTAATAGAGATCCGCCGTGAAATATATTTGCATAGAGGAGTAGGTCAGCAAATCACCTACATGAGCTGTCATGCAGTGGCACGCTTACCTACTGACTGAGCAGTTTTGAACATATTTCACGTCTGATCTTGACAACGTATGTGACACTGGCATACCGAATTGTACGTACATATGTTAGCCAACCACATTGAAAATCTGGCAATGATTATTCTGGGAATAATTTGATAAAGTTTTTGCTGATTTGGTCAGCAACGACTGTCAATCGAATTGCTCGATATATCACCAGAATGTGTTTTTACATGGATAATCCAACTGACTATTTTGAAAACAATCTGGTTGGAAGTTGTTGCAGCAACGATTTTCAGTCAAATTGTTTTCAAAACATTAGATAGTAGAACTGGCATTTGCTGGTGATTATTTTGCAAATAATTTGATGGAAAGTTGTTGCTGCTATCGGCAGCAACAATTATCAGCCAAATTGCTATAAAATTATATAGCTTAGCACGTTTCATGTTTACAATAGGAAATACACATTTAGAATCGACCTACTATACGCTTACTACACACTATCCAGGATAAAACGCACACCGTGGAGGCCAACAGTACAATGACTATCATTAGTGTTGCGCGAATGGTTTTATACTGGACTTGGCGCAACAGCGAGAACAATAGAATCACAAATAATGGCGGCTACAAAAACCAAAGTAAGATAGCAGCTCAGAAGAAGATAAAACGTCGCTGAAATTTTCGAATAGTTTCCTAATGTTAGTACTTCAGGATAACTTTAAATCATCGGAAACAGAAATACTCGTCTAAGCAACCATATTTCAGTGCTATTATCAATACCAATGGCTCTACTATACTACTGTTCGACCTAACGGAAGCTTGCATGGGCAGCATAGTGATACTGTTGACAAATAAAGAGCTGCCCATTTTATGCAGCACCAAACTGAATCACCTTGTGACTGATATGACGTGTCTTGACGTAACACGGACGAGACACGCTCAGCTCTATTGGGAGCTACATGTGATGAGGTTCACATCGTCAGCTCATTCGCCTGTCTAGCCAAGAGGAGTTTATGCCATATTCCCTAGTTTGAATATGTCAGAAGAGCATAAGAGCGCCAATTCAATGCCACAACGCAATCAGTGGACAGTTTAATATTGACTTGATAAGGACAAAAGAAACCTACGAAACTATGCTGACATTGATGAGAGGAACAATAGGTGAAAGCCATATAAACTATGATGACACTGATAAGAGGAACAATAGGTGAAAGCCATATAAACTATGATGACATTGATAAGAGGAACAATAGGTGAAAGCCATATAAACTATGCTGACATTGATAAAAGGAACAATAGGTGAAAGCCATATAAACTATGCTGACATTGATGAGAGGAACAATATGTGAAAGCCATATAAACTATGCTGACATTGATGAGAGGAACAATATGTGAAAGCCATATAAACTATGCTGACATTGATGAGAGGAACAATAGGTGAAATCCATGTAAACTATGCTGACATTGATGAGAGGAACAATATGTGAAAGCCATATAAACTATGCTGACATTGATGAGAGGAACAATATGTGAAAGCCATATAAACTATGCTGACATTGATAACAGGAACAATAGGTGAAGGCTATTTAAATTATGATGACATTGATAAGAGGAACAATATGTGAAATCCATATAACCTATGATGACATTGATAAAAGGAACAATAAGTGAAAGGTATATAAACTATGCTGACATTGATAACAAGAACAACATGTGAAAGGTATATAAGCTATGATGGCATTGATTGCAGGAACAATAGGTGAAAGCCATATAAACTATGATGACATTGATAAGAAGAACAATACGTGAAAGCTATATAAACTATGATGGCATTGATAAGAAGAACAATAAGTGAAATCTATATAAACTATGATGACATTGATAAAAGGAACAATAAGTGAAAGGTATATAAACTATGCTGACATTGATAACAAGAACAACATGTGAAAGGTATATAAGCTATGATGGCATTGATTGCAGGAACAATAGGTGAAAGCCATATAAACTATGATGACATTGATAAGAAGAACAATACGTGAAAGCTATATAAACTATGATGGCATTGATAAGAAGAACAATAAGTGAAATCTATATAAACTATGATGGCATTGATAACAGGAACAACAGGTGAAAGGTATATAAGCTATGATGGCATTGATAACAGGAACAACAGGTGAAAGGTATATAAGCTATGATGGCATTGATAACAGGAACAATAGGTGAAAACCATATAAATTATGATCGCATTGATAAGAGGAACAATAGGTGAAAGCCATATAAACTATGCTGACATTGATAACAGGAACAATAGGTGAAAGGTATATAAACTATGCTGACATTGATAACAGGAACAATAGGTGAAAGCCATATAAACTATGATGACATTGGTAAGGGGAACAATAGGTGAAAGCCATATAAACTATGCTGACATTGATAACAGGAACAATAGGTGAAAGCCATATAAACTATGATGACATTGGTAAGAGGAACAATAGGTGAAAGCCATATAAACTATGCTGACATTGATAACAGGAACAATAGGTGAAAGGTATATAAACTATGCTGACATTGATAACAGGAACAATAGGTGAAAGCCATATAAACTATGATGACATTGGTAAGAGGAACAATATGTGAAAGCCATGTAAACTATGATGACATTGATAAGAAGAACAATATGTGAAAGCTATATAAACTATGATGGCATTGATAACAGGAACATTAGGTGAAAGCCATATAAACTATGATGACATTAATAAGATGAACAATAGGTGAAAGCCATATAAACTATGATGACATTGCTAACAGGAAGAGTAGGTGAAGGCCATATAAACTATGATGACATTAATAAGAGGAAAAATATGTGAAAGCCATATAAACTATGATAACATTGATAACATGAACACTTGAAGAAAGCCATATATAACTAGAATTGTGCATACATAGATGCTCTTCATCAAGTTCTGACAAAATAAGGTTATTTTAAACATTTACTGGCCTTGAGGGCAGCTACCACTATTACGAGACAAATACGATACACCAAATCTATGATGACACTGGCTTAATAACCCTGCTCCTAACATTTCACCTATGTATACTGCTCATGGCATTTGACCTATGTATACTTCGAGAGAAAGATATTAACCTTGACATGCAACGAGAAGTAAATTTTTATCTTATTCTGATTGGATAAGATATTCTAGCCACAATTAGTTTGAAGCTCATGATACGTCCTTGTTGGCAGTCGGTGTTATATTTGCTCAATATAGTGGATTGTATCGTGATCATAATGTACGCTTCCCTGAACATTCTTTAAGTACTTTACAAAGAATTATTTTTAATGTCTTTTATTAGAAGCGGATAAGGGAACATTGTGTTTTACTAGGGATGGGTGATGGGGGAGGGGAGGGGGAGGGGGGTGGGGGAAAGGGGAGGGGGATGGGGGGGGGCTGTTTGGATGATGCCAGAGGTATATGATACACGCCAAATATTAACCACTATTTCAAATCTCTTTTAATGGGTGAAATATTAACCACTATTTCAAATGTCTTTTATTGGGTGAAATATTAATGTACTGAGGTTGGAAAGGTGCTAGATGTATACGTGTCATACAAAATACGTCATATTACCTACTATTGCAAATGCGTTTTATTACGAGGAGGGTGGAGCAATTGTTGATCCAGTCGGTGTTGGGAATTCGGGTGGCGATATATGAAATTCGTCATATTAACCACACTTTCAAATGTGTTGCATTACGTTTTGGGTGGATCAGAGTGAGTGATTAGGTTGTAATAGTGCAGCAGATAGCTGAGGGTCGCAGCATAACTTATCCCACACCAGCAGATCTGTGGGGGTCACAGCGTGACCTATATCTTTTCCTGCAGCCATGAAAGAGGTAGTCTGCAGGTTGCTGTTGCCTTAGGCAGAAACAGCTTCTAGTCAAATTAGTGTCAATAAAGTGAATCATGTGCACTGCTCGGATCTATCGGGTCACCATAGCAACATCATGGCACCACGACTAGAGCCACACTGGGAAGTCATGCCTCAGGCACAACGTCCTGGAACTGGAGTTGGCCAAGTTCTTTTGTCTCCGCGTGTTGGTATATGCACATCATTTGATTTCGCAAGCACCGCCCATGTTGTGCCCCACGTTATATACGTCCCATTCTGACACAAAATGGGTGAAGGTCAGGCATGTTATGAGCATGCTGCCTATACTGCATGTTACAAAGGCCAGGGCAGGTTACAAGCAGACTACTTGTACTGAACGCTATAAATAAATGGCTGGTCAATCCACATATGCCCTTTTGTTGTCGAGATCTCGGTCTTGCTCGGGATCGATTTGTCTTTTCTTTAATAACATAATTATGATCGTTGCTATTACTCTATCAATTATCAACTTGGGAAGCTAGTCTTCAGTCACCTCTATGCTACAAACACACCTAGTATAATAATAATAATAATAATAATAATAATAATAATAATAATAATAATAATAATAATTTACAAGAATTTATAATGCCCTATATATAATATTGCTATTGCATTAAAACGCAGAACATTAGCATAAAATAATATATCTATTAAAAATCACGTAATATATTAATTAATCAGTGAGCAAACCGGAAATTTATATTAAACGTCTCTGATAAAATGCTGGTGGTACCTTAATTAAAATAGGTTTTAAGAAAGCGGCTTAATTAAAAATTATCAAAATTTAAAAATGCTATGTTATGAATTAATTGTGAATACTTAATATTATTTTTAAAACTTGGAACGGGTTGATGTAAATTAAAAAAAAATCTATTCTTTGTTGTTTTTATACTGTAGACATATTATAAATATGGGACATGATTGGATGCGATGATTAGCTACCAAGACGATCATTCTGATCTTGACATTGACTCATCGATCTGGTAAGCTTGAACTTTGTGACGTCAATTCGGATATGAATATTCATTAAAATCATCGTCATGATATCGTCATTACAAACTATTCTAATTTTAAATAGAACTGATGATATACAGGGTGTGTGGGTGAACGGGTGGTTTGGCGGTGGACGGATGGACTGATGCATGGATGGATGGATGGATGGATGGATGGATGGATGGATGGATGGATGGATGAATGGATGGATAAACAGATAGGTAGATATTCATGATCCATTTAGATGTATACTTTGTACTAGTTGTAATTGATGATAGTTTGAATCAGTTGATGGTGAGATTAATATTAGAATGATTGGCTTACCTCGAGTATAAGTCGATGCTGCCTTGCCAAGTACGTGTCTCCTGATACTGTTGCTAAAAAGTAGCCAGCAACGAATGCGAACATATTATTATTCATAACGGGATGTTAGATTCATCCTTGATTTTAAATGGTTTTATATAGGCCTAAAATCCTGCATGTGTAACAAGCGACATTATTTGATACATGTAATATTGTATTGTACTGCAATTCATAATTTAGTATTTTAACTGACAGGGGTTCGTCTGCCTTAATAAGACTCTGTGGTTTATACCTGATTCAATATGAAAGTCTGCACAATATTGACGGATTTGCTGCAGGCCTTATTAAGAAAGACTTGCATTCAGTGGTTCAGTACCTTAAGAGATTGTTTTAAGACATGGAACCAAGATTTATCCAATGCTCACGTATGTGGTTATGTTTCCGGTTATCTTTGGCTTTAGTAATAGCATGTGATTATGAATCATGGCATACACCCACTTGTGGTTTTTCAGGAAATGAGGCATCATGTATGTGCAAGGTCAGAGATCAACCCATAATCCACTTTGATGGATAAGTACTCAGTGAACACCAAGCTTGCCCATTATAAATGAATAGGAGAAACATAGTCATTGACATTTCAAGCAGGATTGGAAGGCTTAAGCAAGCATGGAATCTGAGTTTGACGAAATAATCAAAATGTGAATGTTATTTGCTAAATACTCGAATATTCGTCATATTAATCTGGATTGTACCATAGTTATCTGGCAATTATTGCGTCAAGAGAAAGTTTCAGAATGTGATTTGACTGGTCAGTATTTAGGTGTAGCCAATCAAATGCAGGGAATAGTTATCATAGTAATTAACTATGAGCAGGGAGCTGTATTTGCTTAGTTCTATATAAGACAATTACACAGTGTTTAGAGAAACATTCGCCCGTCTGATGATCCTAAGATCAGTCGCTATTGTAATAAGAGGTGTCTTAGTAAGAAATTGTTATAGCTATTAAATTGTGAATATATGTCTTTTCAATTATAGAAGTTAATCTGTTAATATTTTTATCAGGTTATTTCTTCAAGTTATCAAGTTGTTTTACAGGTTTAATACCTCTATATTCGTTAATTGTTACTAGTAGTCACATTAGTCTTTGAGTATGGGCATTATTAATCTGTGTATTTGGAAAGGCAATCTTTCTCCAGGATCTGAATCTTCGAGTCATCAGGTCAAGTCCTGACAAGTCGATCTCAAACTCCATGCGATGTCGCAAGCAAGTATAAGAAGTATTTAATTTGATAAATATGTCTCAATTCCTGGTGTTGGAATTACATCTTCAAATCAAATTATTTCGCGATAATGATAATACAAGTGCTGCTACTGTTCTTCTATGAGAATATCATTTTGGCAATCTAATTGTATTTCGGCCCGACTTTTTTTCCTTTTGACTAGTTACATAAATTCCTATATCCTGAATGGGCGTGTCTTCTTGTCTTTGTAGTAGAAGAATTATAGACATATGGGACGAAACTAAGGAAAAACTATGATAAATTTGGATTTTTGAATACAGCTTCATTAGAATATTAGTAACAACATATTAAAGGTCCCCGAGTTTCCTCCTTGAGCCATGTCAAGAAATCAATTGCACATGTTAATTAACTTAATTATTTCACGAAATTCAACAAAAAATTGCAATAAAATTCCAAGGTGTCAGAAATGGGTCGAGAATGGTGTCTATCAAACGAAAGAAATGAATAGATCTAAAAATTAACAACTAAGATAGAAATTACCTCATATCTGATTGATTAGCTGATTAATTATTATTACTTTTAGTATAAAATAACATAGGGTTTCTCTCAGATGTATACCGTATATGGTATCGACTGACCCAGCAAATCACATTATAAATATCAAAGCCGTAAAAGCTACTTAGGTAATTGTTTAATTAGGTAATTAATATTTTCAAATAATATCAAATGTCCAACACAGTTCAATATATCCAGCTAACAAATTGCAAAGATGTATATATTGTTACCAACATGCTATTAAACCTATATATACATATCTAGTTTTATAATATCCCCTTCCTTAGTTTGTACTCATGGTTCTTATATTTTTACATTACTATTCATGTCTAGGCTAATTTTCTAAGAGAATATCGAACCATTCGTATAAGTGACACATTTTGAACTGAGTATATTTTTACTATTGAGCAGTACTTGATGGATGCGGCTCATGACAATTTCGGTAGCTATGATCAGAGGCTGTGTGATGGCAGCATCTAACATAACCAAATGTGTCTAAACTCTAGAAAAATGCATTCCAATGTGCTAGTGATGCCTTTTGAAATATTTACGGGTATTCATGCTACTTAATCTGAGCTCATCAGCTCGAAGACCTCAGTAAAGAGAATATTGCAATGTACATAAGGGATGTGGAAGAAATGCTGGTTCATAAAACACCATCCATTCCTGGCAAGAAAAGGGGGCATATTGCTGTGTATCGGGAAAGTTGGTGAAAATAACAGTAACTGTTGTTTAAAAACGTGGTAGAACACAGTTTTGGTGATCTCAATCAAGACGTTTTTATGAATTGCATTTGCGGTGCCCTTGATGGGAGAATCGAATATATAGACTATTTCTTCTACTTTGAACTGTCAAATTTCACATCATCTATTTTGTTTCTCTTATTAATGAGAATGTGAAATGACATCTGTCATCTGCAACCATACAAAAAGATTGGGCACGGGTCAACTCAAATAATGAACTACATACTAAACCAGATGTGGCTGAGGCAGGTGCGATTCCAAATGTGGATACTTTAAATGAATATCATTTCTTTTCGTACAAACGTGGAGTAACAAAGTATCAGTTGTATGTATATATATATTAGTAACTTTAATATCAACATAAGTGACAGCGTGACAGCATGCTTCGTTAGTCTTCCACTAGGTTTAGCGTTGGCTTGGGAGCAATTCTGATCCCAGTGAATGGGAAAGAACAGTTATAAACGGGTTACTAGCTCAAAATTGAATCTTATACGAAATACCCTCACCCAGGGCAGTCGATGAATGCAACCAGCTGTGGGTGTAGAAAGGGATGTGCAAAAAGCTGCAGCTGCCGAAAGGTCAAGTTATCTGCAGTGTTTTGTGAAAATATTGTATGGGTTCAGACAGTTCAAATACTGCGATTGCCACTGATACTGATGATGGACAGTGATGAACTTCGCAATATCTTAACTGGACATAAGGATTAAATAATATTAGATATCAATTAGCTAATTGGCCAGGTAGTTAATTAACCATTGGACCTATTTTCTTCTTATTATAATTTAGCAATTCAGTGAATGATTTCATATTTGTTTTGTGACAAAATTACTGTTTTATTAATTAGCTAATTAATTAGCTATGCGGTGATTTTCATTTAAGATCTATACATTTTTCTCTTTCAATATATACCATAGTTGACCAATTTCTGCAGATGCCTTAATTTGAGTGATTCTTGCCAAATTTTGTCGAAATAATTAATCTAATTAACATATTTAATTGATTTCTGGAGCTAGCTCATGGAGTAGTAATGATGTAGCCAAACTGTATGCACAAAAGTAGCTTTATCATATTGTCTTCCTTGGAAAATACTATAAGGCTTCTACTATTGGCCTCCCGTTCGCATCACACTACTTAAATGGGACCGTCGGTACACTTCTGATGCTAGATTGTTTCTTATTGTGGGCTATTCTATACTATTCAAATATGGCCAGATAACTACCTTCCTATTCCTCCTTAACTGTAATATAGGCGGGCACTGACAATCACGCTAAGTTCACTTCGTCAAATATCACACCAAACCATCTCCGAGATCATCACCCGAAGGGGTCTTATGAGCCAGCAAAACAAGTCTCTGAGGATTGTAGCATTACGAACCTCTGCACCAAGAACAGATTAATTTTAGTGGTTTAACCGCCTTGCCATGCTTATAGCCTCTGAAATATGTGACGCTATAAGGCTATTAGTGCACCATAACTTTGGATTAACTTTGACGGAAATCTGCCACTAGATGTGACTATATCACCAAGGTTGCGGTATATATGGAGATTGTTTAATGTGCGGTATATATGGGGAGTGTTTAATGTGTGGTATATATGGAGAATGTTTAATGTGTGGTATATATGGAGATTGTTTAATGTGTGGTATATATGGGGAGTGTTTAATGTGCGGTATATATGGGGAGTGTTTAATGTGCGGTATATATGGGGAGTGTTTAATGTGTGGTATATATGGGGAGTGTTTAGTGTGTGGTATATATGGGTAGTGTTTAATGTGCGGTATATATGGGGAGTGTTTAATGTGCGGTATATATGGGGAGTGTTTAATGTGCGGTATATATGGGGAGTGTTTAATGTGTGGTATATATGGGGAGTGTTTAATGTGCGGTATATATGGGGAGTGTTTAATGCGCAGTATATATGGGGAGTGTTTAATGTGCGGTATATATGGGGAGTGTTTAATGTGTGGTATATATGGGGAGTGTTTAATGTGCGGTATATATGGGGAGTGTTTAATGTGTGGTATATATGGGGAGTGTTTAATGTGTGGTATGTATGGGGAGTGTTTAATGTGTGGTATATATGGGGAGTGTTTATTTGTGGTATATATGGAGATTTTTATTGTGTGGTATATATGGGGAGTGTTTAATGTGCGGTATATATGGGGAGTGTTTAATGTGCGGTATATATGGGGAGTGTTTAATATGTGGTATATATGGGGAGTGTTTAATGTGCGGTATATATGGGGAGTGTTTAATGTGCGGTATATATGGGGAGTGTTTAATGTGTGGTATATATGGGGAGTGTTTAATGTGCGGTATATATGGAGATTGTTTAATGTGCGGTATATATGGGGAGTGTTTAATGTGCGGTATATATGGGGAGTGTTTAATGTGCGGTATATATGGGGAGTGTTTAATGTGTGGTATATATGGGGAGTGTTTAATGTGCGGTATATATGGGGAGTGTTTAATGTGCGGTATATATGGGGAGTGTTTAATGTGTGGTATATATGGGGAGTGTTTAATGTGCGGTATATATGGGGAGTGTTTAATGCGCGGTATATATGGGGAGTGTTTAATGTGCGGTATATATGGGGAGTGTTTAATGTGTGGTATATATGGGGAGTGTTTAATGTGCGGTATATATGCGGAGTGTTTAATGTGTGGTATATATGGGGAGTGTTTAATGTGCGGTATATATGGGGAGTGTTTAATGTGTGGTATATATGGGGAATGTTTAATGTGTGGTATATATGGGGAGTGTTTAATGTGTGGTATGTATGGGGAGTGTTTAATGTGTGGTATATATGGGGAGTGTTTATTTGTGGTATATATGGAGATTTTGTATTGTGTGGTATATATGGGGAGTGTTTAATGTGCGGTATATATGGGGAGTGTTTAATGTGTGGTATATATGGGGAGTGTTTAATGTGTGGTATATATGGGGAGTGTTCAATGTGCGGTATATATGGGGAGTGTTTAATGTGTGGTATATATGGGGAGTGTTTAATGTGCGGTATATATGGAGATTGTTTAATGTGCGGTATATATGGGGAGTGTTTAATGTGGGGTATATATGGGGAGTGTTTAATGTGCGGTATATATGGGGCGTGTTTAATATGTGGTATATATGGAGATTGTTTAATGTGTGGTATATATGGGGAGTGTTTAATGTGCGGTATATATGGGGAGTGTTTAATGTGCGGTATATATGGGGAGAGTTTAATGTGCAGTATATATGGGGAGTGTTTAATGTGCGGTATATAAGGGGAGTTTTTAATGTGCGGTATATATGGAGATTGTTTAATGTGCGGTATATGTGGAGATTGTTTAATGTGTGGTATATATGGGGAGTGTTTAATGTGCGGTATATATGGGGAGTGTTTAATGTGCGGTATATATGGGGAGTGTTTAATGTGCGGTATATATGGGGAGTGTTTAATGTGCGGTATATAAGGGGAGTTTTTAATGTGCGGTATATGTGGAGATTGTTTAATGTGTGGTATATATGGGGAGTTTTTAATGTGCGGTATATGTGGAGATTGTTTAATGTGTGGTATATATGGGGAGTGTTTAATGTGCGGTATATATGGGGAGTGTTTAATGTGTGGTATATATGGGGAGTGTTTAATGTGCGGTATATATGGGGAGTGTTTAATGTGCGGTATATATGGGGAGTGTTTAATGTGTGGTATATATGGAGATTGTTTAATGTGTGGTATATATGGTGAGTGTTTAATGTGCGGTATGTATGGAGATTGTTTAATGTGCGGTATATATGGTGAGTGTTTAATGTGCGGTATATATGGGGAGTGTTTAATGCGGGGTATATATGGAGATTGTTTAATGTGTGGTATATATGGGGAGTGTTTAATGTGCGGTATATATGGGGAGTGTTTAATGTGTGGTATATATGGGGAGTGTTTAATATGTGGTATATATGGAGATTGTTTAATGTGCGGTATATATGGGGAGTGTTTAATGTGCGGTATATATGGGGAGTGTTTAATGTGCGGTATATATGGGGAGTGTTTAATGTGCGGTATATATGAGGAGTGTTTAATATGCAGTATATATGGGGAGTGTTTAATGTGTGGTATATATGGGGAGTGTTTAATGTGCGGTATATATGGAGATTGTTTAATGTGCAGTATATATGGGGAGTGTTTAATGTGCGGTATATATGGGGAGTGTTTAATGTGCGGTATATATGGGGAGTGTTTAATGTGCGGTATATATGGGGAGTGTTTAATGTGCGGTATATATAGAGATTGTTTAATGTGTGGTATATATGGGGAGTGTTTAATGTGCAAACATACTGGCAAAGTAAATCAGGTGGAGGTTTCCATCCCATCGGAGTAGAACCAGTAACCGAGCTGCCAAATTACTACATAATGTACATGGTTTGAAGCGGCTTCCTCAGATGCGAGATAAGACGGTACATTTTATTTCAGTCCTTCACCTATGACACCGCCATTGGAACACGTTTCGTTGAACTTTCATGTTGCTCGCTTTGGCGAGGTCTCATGGCGTTTGGTGATCCTAAAATAGCCTTAAAAGTGACAGTTAAAGTTATGCTAAATCCCTTCACCGTTACACTGTGAAAGGAAATTAGTTCTCACGGGAGTTCTGTCACTCCACAGCTTAACACTCGGCACATGATAGCATGGTTGCCGCACATCACTCGGTCGCACAACCTCCCATGATGACAGATACCTACAGTCACTGCTGTAAGTAGCCTAGCTGCACATTGCTAGTGTCCATTGCTGTCATTTATTTTTATGTGTTGGTGCTAACTGACTCGTCGCTTTAGTGATCAAACTATGCTACTGCTGAAGGACTGGCACTATGATTGACTCATCCGCACGATCTGGAATCATGTGGCGTGGGTTTGGGTCATCGAATCACATCATTCGATGTTTCAAACCATTCAAAAGCTCTAGCCGCATTCCTTCCGAGAAGGAGTAACTGCGAGAAGTAGCATTTCGGAATTCCCAAACATTAGATGGGTGATCCTAAATCCTTATGCACCGTCTCCGCATTGAGTTGATTTATGCTCTAGCCACCACTTCGCTATGACGTTGAATCTAAATCCGTATGCACCGTCTCTGCATTGAGTTGATTTATGCTCTAGCCACCACTTCGCTATGAGGGTGAATCTAAATCCTTATGCACCGTCTCCGCATTGGCTTGATTTATGCTCTAGCCACCACTTCGCTATGAGGGTGAATCTAAATCCTCATGCATGCCAGGGTGCTGCAGCCTCTGGAACAGGACACCGTGCATCGCCAACCTGTTCTCTTCGTACCAATACACTTCCATCTTGAGCGTACAATTATGATTATTAAAGTGGTCATTTAAAATTAAATGAGAGTGGTAACGTGGCCATTCAACATTTGGAATCAAGCCACAAAACCAGTTAGAGGCAAGCAGTCACATATAACCAGTCATAATTTGAAATCCACCGAAGGAGCATCAGATAATGAGCATCTCTTAATGACGTCACCCGTAGGGACAGGGCACTAAACCTGTTTATTACGGACAGCGTAGGGCTATGGAAAGTGCTGACTAATATCGCGTGGTTACTTAAGACAACCCATGGAAACTTAATACATAACACCTCACTTTAAAAGGTAGGCCTAAATAGGTTCTTTAGTCAAATGGTAGAAATATGTTAAACTGAGCCATCCTATGCACCACTATCGCCTGACCCTCAAAGCAGGTGTCCGTTATAGACACGCTTGAATATATTTGGCTAAGATCTGATATGTAATACTACTACTACTACTACTACTACTACTACTACTACTACTACTACTACTACTACTACTACTACTACTACTACTACTACTACTACTACTACTACTATTTATATATATATATATATATATATATATATATATATATATATATATATATATATATACACCTGTGCAAAAGTTAAGCACCAGCAAAAACAATAGAACGTAGAAACATGATGGTACAACTAGGCTGCCATACTTTTTGTCCCCGCGTTAGCTGACATAATTCCAAGTACGAAATGCACATGCATGCATGACTTCACGCCGCTTGATGTCCGTGCGTGGCGGGAAACAGCACACGTGTTCAGTTATGTAAAAGTCCAGTTTGAGGTGTAGAACATTACATACAGATTGAGGCGACAAGATTAGGAATTTTGTGTTCATGACCGTGGTTTATTTGTACAGAGAGAATTAGCTCTTGATTGTGAACCGCTATGGCAAGACGAAGGTTAAGTGATCGTGTGAAATGGCAAATCATAGGCATGCATACCACTGGTATGTCATGCAGAGAGATTGGCAGACAGCTGAACATTAACCATACTGTAATCAGTCGTTTGATTGCAAAACATGGGCAAACTAACGAGGTGAAGGACAGGCCTAGATCTGGAAGACCGAAGAAGACTACTGCCCGTGATGATCGAGCCCTAGTACGCCTTGTTAGGAGATCTCCATTCACCAACAGCAGAGTGCTCAGCCAGCAATGGGAAACGCGCAATAGAGTGTCAATGTCTACCGTCAAAAGGAGACTGTATGCTGCTGGCATGAAAGCTAGGAGACCTGTCAGACGTCCTCTCCTCACTGCACACCACAAAGAGGAGCGTCTGAGGTGGTGCAACGAAAGAAGACACTGGAACATGAGATCCTGGAGACGGGTACACTGGTCCGATGAAAGTCGGTTCCTGCTTCATGCCACAGATGGTCGAACTCGTGTATGGAGGTCCAGACGCACGGCGTACGACCAACGTAACATCATGGAAGAAGCTCCATTTGGTGGAGGTTCCGTTATGATATGGGGGTGCATCTCATTTGATTGAAAGCTGGATCTGTTGACTGTACCTGGAACACTAAATGGACAAAGATATCAAGATTCCATACTGGATAGAGTTGTGGTCCCTCATTTTGTAAATCATGCACCTGGAACCCACCCTATATTCATGGATGACAACGCCCGACCACATCGTGCTAGAGCTGTGCATGAATACATCCGCCAGAATGCCATCGAAACCCTACCATGGCCAGCAAGGAGCCCTGACATGAACCCTATTGAGCATATCTGGGACATTCTGGGAAACATGGTGAGAAGGAGGGATCCTCCTGTGCAGAACCTACAGGAATTAACAGATGCACTCCATCTTGAATGGCAACAAATACCACAATGGCGTATCAGTCGGTTGGTGACCAGCATGAGACGTCGTGTCCAGGCCGTCATCCAGGCACAAGGTGGATATACCCGGTATTAATAATGACAGTCTCAAACTCGTGCACAGATGTTAAACTTCGTTTTCAGACACCATTAATGACAATCTAGCCACGTGTGTCAACTGTAGGGCAATAGTTGTCAGTTGTGTCAACGTAACCATATTCAGGCCTCGTTTTCAAGTTCAAACAAAAACATACAGTGTTTCCCCACCATCATAATCAGCATTCCTCTAGTTGCATTATTACCTCTTGCACTAAGATGGATGGGTACATAAATGTTTATGCTATTGCTTTCTTCATAGCACATGAATATACCCTCGCATGTGCGTAAAAATAGGGTGGTGCTTAACTTTTGCACAGGTGTATATATATATATATATATATATATATATATATATATATATATATATATATATATATATATATATATATATATATATATATATATATATATATATATATATATATATATATATATATATATAATTAAAGATAATAGTATTAGTCTACATCCACTTTTTAGTTTTTATATTTCCATTGTAATAATCTGTTTCTATTTTTTGTAGATACATATATGTACAAAAATATATATGTATCTACAAAAATACAAACAGATTATTACAATGGAAATATAAAAACTAAAAAGTGAATGTAAACTAATATTATTATCTTTAATTTATTATCACTCATCACTTATTATCATTATTATTACTACCATTGTTATCACTATTATAATCATTATTGATATCGTCGTCGTCGCTGTCGTCGTTGCAGCAATTCTTATAATTCTGGCTGTCTGTTTGTTTGTCTGTCTGTCGATCAGTCGGTCGGTCGGTCGGTCGGTCGGTCGGTCGGTCGGTCGGTCGGTCGGTCGGTCGGTCGGTCGGTCGGTCGGTCGGTCGGTCGGTCGGTCGGTCGGTCGGTCGGTCTGATTTTATGTCTGTCAATTCTCGCCAAAGCGCCTAAAACCTGATAGTTGTTGCGATTACCATTACCTTATGATAAGACTATGCATGCACACGCTTACGCACACAATCATGTGTACTCACACTTACACACGCTCACATGCAGGCATGCACCCACTCCCGCACTCACATAGATACTCGCGCACTCACACATTTTATATACATTGCATTAAGCAATTTAAATAATAGTTATTATGTTTCACGTTTTACTTATTTACACTTAACCATCTCAACACTGAAATCCCAGTATTAACATTCAAATGCAACCTAATAGGTAAGTTGTTGCATACTTTGAAAATAATTTGGCCGAAATCCGTTGGTGCCTTAGACAACGACAGCCTCCAGTCAAATTAACAGCAAAATATTCTACTGAGATTATCTGACATTATAAAGTTCTTTGGTTTATGTTTCGGTTTACATATCTGGGTGTTTTTCGTGTTCAAATGACTAGGAAACATCGGCCTACAAGAAAATAGAAATAAATCTTTTTTTCTGGCAGTCTAGTTACGTAACGGTAAGGTAAAAGTTAAATATTGTTCCAATTTTTTTTTCAATCATATACTGAGCCAAAAAGGTTTAGCCACAGTGAAGTTTGGTTTGTTGTATTAAAACTATGCGTCCATTTATAACCAAATTTGCAGGCATGTTTCATCAATGTAATTTCTCGCTGATCATGAAGAAATGCAAATCATTTCTTGCATTTCTCGGCCGCACGCTTACTGCATGTGAAAATGCATTTTTCATGCACTGGCCCACATTGGCGGGTAGCGAAAGCAAAAATTCACCATATTGCAAAAGCAGATAACGAACGTTAACAGAAAATGCTTAAAAGTTTACCCTACCGAACAGGGGCCGCCGCCCAGGGCTACCCGAAAATCAGCGCCATGAAGCAATGGGAAGACTCGCTGCTGGGCAGAGCGTTCGCGCTGTTGCTCGATATTTTAATGTTCACACCTCAACCATTTCCCGTCTCCGCCAATGTGAGCAGATCACTATACATGTTAATGACCGACCACGATCTGGCAGACCGAGAGCAACAACACCATGAGAAGACCGCTACTTGGTGACGTCATCACGACGTCACAGGTTTAAGACTGCGCCGCGGCTGTCCCGTAATTTGCACACCGCTACCGGCACTACAGTGCATGCACAAACTGGGCGAAACAGACTCCATGATGCGGGTCTGCATGCCCGTCGTCCACTTGTTGCTGTTCCGCTTACAGAGCGTCACATCGAGAATCAGTTTTCATGGGCAAGAACTTATCAGCGATGGGGCCACGTTTTGTTCAGTGATGAGTCGAGGTTTTGTGTGGATGTGGCGGATGGTAGGCAAAGGGTTTGGCGACGTTTAGGAGAACGGAATGATGCAGCCAACATAATTCAGCACAACAGATTCGGTGGCGGTAGTGTCATGGTGTGGGCTGGAACCAATTTAACGGCTCAATGTTACTGAGAAGAAGTTGTCGCTCCTGCTGTCATCCCTTTTATGCAGCATCATGCACACTTTATGTTCCAGCAAGACTGCGCCCGTCCTCATTCAGCTAGGGTCACCAGTGATTTCCTTGAGGCTAACAACGTTCCGGTGTTGGACTGGCCAGCGCGATCACCGGACCTGTCTCCTATCGAACACGTGTGGGACATTCTTGTCCGTATGGTGCGTGAGAACCATCCACATCTTCACAACGTGCGGGAGCTGGAAGCTGCACTGCTCCAGGAATGGGATGCGATTCCTCTTCGTGACATCAGGTGCTTAATTCGAAGCATGAGAAAGCGATGTACGGCGGTGGTTAATGCGCGCGGAGGTCACAACCGGTATTGACAGCTCAGTGTCATTATTTAAATTGGACCCCTCCGTTGAATGATGCCGTGTTAAAGGCGCGATGCTAGCATTACAGTAACAAGATACTGTTGTTCAAATTGGGAAATGACCTATTAATTAAATAATATATTTGAATCAAATTTATTTCTTTTGTTAAATAACATTTATACAGTAATATTCTCAGTGTTGCTAAACTTTTTTGGTTCAGTATATTAGTTCCAAAATATTAAACTATGTTTGGCGAACTTCTTAATGACATACAATTCGGGCATTTGCAAATACCAAAAAGACCAAGTAAATTGGGCATTTTACCAGTCAGGTTAGTATCAAAATATTCAAGAATTACTAAATTGTGGATCGATGACTGACACGCAATTCGTCTCGTCACGTCAGCCGTGTACACATTGTGGATCTATGACTGACACACAATTCGTCTCGTTACGGCAGCCGTGTACACATTGCGCTTTGTAACCATTTCATCAATCAATTCCCATGTATATGGATTTCACGACAACAATACATGAACAACTGTTGACTGTTTTGAAATTACTATGACCGGAAGCTATTCATCATCATCATCATCATCATCATCATCATCATCATCATCATCATCATCATCATCATCATCATTTTACGAGGAATAAGCCAAAGCCATTGGCTTGTTATTGCCTCAGTGTTTTTGTTGTAGTATGGCTTGTTCAGTCCAATTCCAAAGTTGTTTCTTGGATATCTAGTTTGTTCTTGACTGATTTGACTGTTGTTGATTGTTTAAGTCTCCTCCAAACCGTTAGATCTAAGGGTTTAACTCTTATCACTCCGATGTCAATATTCTATCTTTTGCTGTGTAAATAACATAGAAGCTGGTGTACATTTCTCAACAGTTTGGTTGATGCTGTTGATGTCTATGACAGCAACATCATCCACCAAATTTACCGAAAAATGAACACCAAATTATCTTTTAAATTAATATGAAAATTTGAGTTTTACATGATCAATTATGTCTGAATCCATGCTGGCATTTATTAAATAGATTGCCTTTTTCCAGAAAATTTACAATGCTGTCTCTCATAAAAGACTCTAGGACCCTACATTATTGATGCTTTGGACAGCAGCAGATTCTAGTCATATCAACTTACAAAACTCAACAGAATATACTAGTACGCGTTGGCAAAATGTATTGATTTAGGGATTTGTCGGTGAAAGGGTTAACATATAACTGTTAAAAGTGTGAAAAGCGTCTCCACTGGACGCGATCTAGCGGTTAGAACAACTTAAGCAGTGCTAACATCTAGGACTATCTACCATAAATGCGCGCGGGCAGACAGTTTGTAGCAGAGATACTCAACTTATCTTGCTATAGTTGTTTCATACTGTCCCTATAATAGGCACGGCCAGATCCATAATATTGATATAACACATTCATGGCAGGTATCGTATTACGGAAGTCAAGCAAACTGACATTATAGTGGAGAGTCTATTTACACAGTATGGGTCGGGGTCTGTGAATCACTGTGTTAACCCGACTGTTATTGTGAATTTCTGTTAAACATCTACTATTTAACAGATATACGTTAAGGTACATTTAGACGATTAGGTCAAGATATAAGGGCAAATAGGGTGCCTGTGTGCATAGAGTCAGATTCAATTTCGATTATGGTCTCCAAAAGTTTTAGAAATTCTACTTATCACCATCAGCTAGTAATGATAGAGCCCGCTCCTTTGACATGCGGCAAACACCAACAGACGACATTGTCGCGTGACAAGGAAAATTCCAAGATGCATACCGAAGATATTTCTGAATACAGATTTACTAAGCATCGGGACCCAAGCCGTGATTTAGTAAAAAATGTCTGCGTAGACTGCATGCCATTGTGAGATCCAAAGCTAATAGGCGGCGTTAATTCTACAGCGAGCAAGCAAGCGAGAGAGAGAGAGAGAGAGAGAGAGAGAGAGAGAGAGAGAGAGAGAGAGCGAGAGAGAGAGAGAGAGAGAGAGAGAGAGAGAGAGGGAGAGAGAGAGAGAGAGAGAGGGTGAGAGAGAGAGAGAGAGAGAGAGAGAGGGAGAGGGAGAGGGAGAGGGAGAGAGAGAGAGACGGAGAGAGAGGGAGAGGGAGAGAGAGAGAGAGAGAGAGAGAGAAATAGAGAGAGAAAGAGAGGGAGAGAGGGAGGGGAGGGAGATGGAGATGGAGATGGAGATGGAGGCCGGCAGGCAGGCAGGCAGGCAGGCCATTGGTTATCCAGGTGGGAGAGACAGACTGCACCTGAAATGTGGACGAAGAATACCGTGGATAAGGGATACAGTTGATGAATGATACCATCGACGAATGATACTGTGGATGAAAGATACAATGGATGAAGGATACCGTGGATGACGGATACCGTTGATGAATGATACCTTAGACAAATGATACGGTGGATGAAGGATACTGTGGATGAGGGATACCGTGGATGAAGGACACCATGGGTGAAAGATACCATGGATGAATGATACCATGGATGAATGACACCGTGGATGAATGATAATGCGGATGAAGGATACCATGGATGAAGGATACCATGGATGAATGATACCTTTGATGAAGGATACCGTGGATGAATGATACCATGGATGAATGATACCGTGGATGAAGGAAGAAGTGGATGAAGGAAACCGTGGATGAGGGATAACGTGTATGAAGGATACCATGGATGAAGAATACCGTGGATGAATGATACCATGGATGAATGATACTGAGGATGAAGGATACCGTGGATGAAAGATACGATGGTTGAAGGATACCGTGGATGAAGGATACTGTGGATGAATGATACCATAGCTTAATGAAACCCTGGATGAAGGATACCATGGATGAAGGATACCCTGGATGAAGGATACTGGGGATGAATGATACCGTGGATGAAGAATACCATGGATGAATGATACTATGTATGAAGGATACCGTGGATGAATTAGACCATAGATGAAGGATAGCATGGATGAAGGATACCGTGGATGAATGGTACCGTGGATGAGGAATACCGTGATGAAGGATACCGTGGATGATGGATACCATAGATGAATTAGACAATGGATGAAGGATACCATGGATGAAGGATACTGTGGATGAAGGATACCATGGATGAAAGATACCGTGGATGGACGGTACCGTGGATGAATGATACCGTAGATGAAGGATACTGTGGATGAATGATACCGTGGATGAAGGATACCATGGATGAATTGGAACATGGATGAAGGATACCATGGATGAATGATACTGTGGATGAAGGATACCATGGATGAAGGATACTGTCGATGAATGATACCATGGATGAATGATACCATGGATGCTGGATACCGTGGATGAAGGAAGAAGTAGGTGAAGCACACCATGGATGAGGGATAAAGTGGATGAAGGATACGATGGATGAAGGATACAGTGGATGAATGAGACCATGGAAGAATGATAGTGTAGCTGAAAGATACCGTGGATGATGGATACTGTGGATGAAGGATACCGTGGATGAAGGATAATGTGGATGAAGGATACCATGGATGCTGGAAACATGGATGAAGAGAGAAGTGGATGAAGGAAACCATGGATGAGGGATAACGTGGATGAAGGATACCATGGATGAAGGATACCGTGGATGAAGGATACTGTGGATGAATGATGCTGTTGATGAAGGATACCGTGGATGAATGATACCGTGGATGAATGATACTGTGGATGAAGGATACCATGGAAGCTGGATACCGTGGATGAAGGAACAAATGGATGAAGGATAGTGTGGATGAGGGCTACTGTGGATTAAGGAAAACGTGGATGAAGGATACTGTAGATGAATGATACTGTGGATGCATGATGCCATGGATGAATGATACCGTGGATGAAGGATACCATGGATGAAGGATACTGTGGATGAATGATACCGTGGATGAGGGATACCATGGATGAATGATCCCACGGATGAAGGATACCGTGGATGAAGGATACGATGGATGAAGGAAGAAGTGGATGAAGGATACCATGAATGAAGTGAACCGTGGCTGGAGGATACTGTGGATGAATGATGCTGTTTGATGAAGGATACTGTGGATGAAGGATACTGTGGATGAATGATACTGTGGATGAATGAAACCATGATTGAATGATACCATGGATAAAGGATACCTTGGATGAAGTATACAGTGGATGAAGGATACTGTGGATGAATGATGCCATGGATGAAGGATGCCGTTGGTGAATGATACCATGGGTGAATGATACCATGGATGAATGGTACCGTGGATAAATGATACCATGGATGAATGATACCGTGGATGAAGGATACCTTAGATGAATGATACCATGGATGAAGGATACCGTGGATGAAGCATACCGTGGATGGAGGATACCATTGATGAAAGATACTGATGATGATGGATACTGTACATGAAGGATAGTGTGGAACAAGGATACCGTGGATGAATGATACCATTGATTAATGATACCCTGTATGAAGGATACCGTGGATAAAGGATACTGTGGATGAATGATACCGTGGATGAAAGATACCATGGATGAATGATACCATGGATGAATGATACCATGGATGAAGGATACCGTGGATGGAGGATACTGTGGATGAATGATACCGTGGATGAAAGATACCATGGATGAATGATACCATTGATGAAAGATACTGATGAAGATGGATACTGTGCATGAAGGATACTGTGGATGAATGATACCACAGATGAAGGCTACCGTGGATGCTGGATACCATGGATGAAGAAAAAATTGGATGATGGATACCGTGGATGACGGATAACGTGGATGAAAGATACCATGGATGAAGGATATCGTGGATGAAGGATACTGTGGATGAAAGATACCGTGGATGAAGGATACTGTGAATGAATGACACGGTTGTTGAAGGATACCATGGATGAATGATACCATGGATTAATGATACCCTGGATGAAGGATACCGTGGATGAAGCATACCGTGGATGGAGGATGCCATTGATGAAAGATACTGATGATGATGGATACTGTACATGAAGGATACCGTGGATGAATGATACCATGGATGAAGGATACTGTGGTTGAAGAAAACCGTGGCTGAATGATACCGTGGATGATGGATACCATGGATGAATGATACCATGGATTAATGATACGCTGTATGAAAGATATTGTGGATACAGGATACCGTGGATGAAGGATACTGTGGATGAAGGATAGTATGAATGAATGATACCGTGGATGAATGATACTGTGGATGAATGATACGGTGGATGAATGATACCATGTGTTAATGATACCCTGTATAAAGGATACCATGGATAAAGGATACTGTGGATGAATGATACCGTGGATGAAGGATACCGTGGATGAAGGATACCATGGATGAAGTATACCGTAGATGAATGATACCATGTATTAAGGATACCGTGGATGAAGCATACCGTGGATGGAGGATACCATTGATGAAAGATACTGATGATGATGGATACTGTGCATGAAGGATAGTGTGGAACAAGGATACCGTGGATGAATGATACCATTGATTAATGATACCCTGTATGAAGGATACTGTGGATAAAGGATACTGTGGATGAATGATACCGTGGATGAAAGATACCATGGATGAATGATACCATGGATGAATGATACCATGGATGAAGGATACCGTGGATGAAGGATACCGTGGATGAAGGATACCGTGGATGAAGGATACTGTAGATGAAGTATACCGTGGATGAAGGATACTGTGGATGAAGGATAGTATGAATGAATGATACCGTGGATGAATGATACTGTGGATGAATGATACCGTGGATGAATGATACCATGGATTAAGGAAGAAGTGGATGAAGGATACCATTGATGAAGGAAACCCTGGATGGATGATATTGTGGATGTATGATACTGTGGAGGAATGCCACCGTGGATGAAGGATACCGTGGAGGAAGGATACCGTGGATGAATGATACCGTGGATGAAGGATACCATGGATGAATGATACCGTGGATGAAGGATACCATGGATGAAGGAAACCATGAATGATACCATGGATTAAGGATACCTTGTATGAAGGATAACGTGGATAAAGGATACGTGGATGCTGGATACCGTGGGTGAAGGAAGAATTGGATGAATGATACTGTGGATGAAGGATATCCTGGATGAAGGATACCATGGATGAAGGATACCATGAATGAAGGATTCTGTGGATCAATGATACCATGGATGGGGATACCGTGGATGAATGATACCATGGATAAATGATACCGTGGATGAAGGATAACGTGGTTAAGGGTTACCGTGGATGAATGATACTGTGGATGAAGGATACCGTGGTTGAGGGATATCATGGATGAAGGATACCGTGGTTGAGGGACACCATAGATGAATGATGCCGTGGAAGAAGGATACCATAGATGCATGATACCGTGGACGAAGGATACTGTGGTTGGGGAATACTGTGGGTGAAGGATACCATGGTTGAGGGATACCATGGATGAATGATACCGTGGGTGAAGGATACCATGAATGAATGATACGGTGGATGAAGGATACCATGGTTGAGGGTTACTGTGGATGAATGAAACCATGGATGAGGAATACCGTGGATGAATAATACCATGGATGAAGGAAGAACTGGATGAAGGATATTGTGGATGAGGGATAACGTGGATGAAGGATACAATCGATGAAAGAAACCATGGGTGGCGGATACTGGATACCGTGGATTAAGGAAAACTTGGATGAAGGATACTGTGGATGAATGATACCGTGGATGAAGGATACCATAGATACATGATACCTTGGATGAAGGATACTATGGTTGAGGGATACTGTAGATGAAGGATACCGTGGATTAATGATACTGTGGATGATGGATACCATGGAACGTGGATACCGTGGATTAAGGAAAACGTGGATGAATGATACCGTGGATGAAGGATACCGTGGTTGAGGGATACCGTGGATGAATGATACTGTGGATGAAGGAAACCATGAATGAATGATACCGTGGATGAGGAATAACCTGGATGAATTAGACTGTGGATGAAGAATACCATGGATGAAGGAGGAAGTGGATGAAGGATACCATGGATGAATGATTCCATGGATGAATGATACCATGGATGAAAGAACCCGTGGATGGCAGATACTCTGGATGAATGATACTGTGGATGAAGGATACCGGGGATGAATGATACTGTGGATGATGGATACCATGGAACGTGGATACCGTGGATTAAGGAAAACTTGGATGAAGGATAATGTGGATGAATGATATTGTGGATGAAGGATACCGTGTTTGAGGGATACCGTGGATGAATGATACCATCGATGCATGATACCTTGGATGAAGGATACTGTGGTTGAGGGATACTGTAGATGAAGGATACCGTGGATCAATGATGCTGTGCTTGATGGAATCCATGGAACGTGGATACTGTGGATTAAGGAAAACTTTGATGAAGGATACTGTGGATGAATGATACTGTGGTTGAAGGATACCGTGGTTGAGGGATACCGTGGATTAAGGAAAACTTGGATGAAGGATACTGTGGATGAAAGATACCGTGGATCAATGATACTGTGGATGATGGATACCATGGAACGTGGATACCGTGGATTAAGGAAAACTTTGATGAAGGATACTTTGGATGAATGATATTGTGGATGAAGGATACCGTGGTTGAGGGATACCGTGGATGAATGATACTGTGGATGAAGGCTACCATGAATGAATGATATCGTGGATGAGGAATACCGTGGACGAATTAGACTGTGAATGAAGAATACCATAGATGAAGGAAGAAGTGGATGAATGATACCATGGATGAATGATACCATGGATGAATGATACCATGGATGAATGATACCATGGATGAAAGAAACCGGGGATGGCAGATACTGTGGATGAATGATACCATGGGAGCTGGATACCGTGGATTAAGGAAAAGTTGGACGAAGGATATTGTGGATGAATGATACCGTGGATGAAGGATTCCATAGATGAATGATACCGTGGATGAAGGATACTGTGGTTGAGGGGATACTGTGGATGAAGGATACCGTGGATCAATGATACTGTGGATGAAGGATACCATGGAAGGTGGATACCGTGGAGTAAGGAAAACTTGGATGAAGGATACTGTGGATGAATGATACCGTGGATGAAGGATACCGTGCTTGAGGGATACCGTGGATGAAGGATACCGTGTTTGAGGGATACCATGGATGAATGAAACTGTGGATAAAGGATACCATGAATGAATGATACTGTGGATGAGGAATACCGTGGATGAATGATACCGTGGATGAAGGATACCGTGGATGAAGCATACCGTGGATGGAGGATACCATTGAAGAAAGATACTGATGATGATGGATACTGTGCATGAAGGATACTGTGGATGAATGATACCATGGATGAAGGATACCGTGGATGCTGGATACCGTGGATGAACAAAAAATTGGATGATGGATACCGTGGATGACGGATAACATGATTGAAAGATACCATGGATGAAGGATATCGTGGATGAAGGATACTGTGGATGAAAGATACCGTGGATGAAGGATACTGTGGATGAATGACACGGTTGTTGAAGGATACCATGGATGAATGATACCATGGATTAATGATACCCTGGATGAAGGATACCGTGGTTGAAGCATACCGTGGATGGAGGATACCATTGATGAAAGATACTGATGATGATGGATACTGTGCATGAAGGATAGTGTGGATGAAGGATTCCGTCGATGAATGATACCATGGATGATGGATACCATGGATGAATGATACCATTGATTAATGATACCCTGTATGAAGGATACTGTGGATAAAGGATACTGTGGATGAATGATACCGTGGATGGAAGATACCATGGATGAATGATACCATGGATGAATGATACCATGGATGAAGGATAATGTGGATGAATGATGCCATGGATGAAGGATACTGTGGATGAATGATACCATGGATGAATGGTGCCATGGATGAATGATACCCTATATGAAGGATACCATGTATGAAGGATACTGAGGATGCAGGATACCGTTGATGAATGATACGCTGGATGAAGGATACCGTGGATGAAGCATACTGTGGATGAATGATACCACGAATGAATGGTACCATGGATTAATGATACCATGTATGAAGGATACCATGTATGAAGGATATTGAGGTTGAAGGATACCATTGCTGAATGCTACTCTGGATGGAGGATACTGTGGATGAAGGATACTGTGGAAGAAGGATACCGTGGCTGAATGATACCCTGGATGATGGATACCATGGATGAATGATACCATGGATGAAGGATACCGTGGATGAAGCATACCGTGGATGGAGGATACCATTGATGAAAGATACTGATGATGATGGATACTGTGCATGAATAATACTGTGCATGAATGATACCATGGATGAAGGATACCATGGATGAATGATACCATGGATTAATGATACCCTGTATGAAGGATACCGTGGATAAAGGATACTGTGGATGAATGATACTGTGGATGAATGATGCCATGGATGAATGATACTATGGATGAATGATACCATGGATGAATGATACCATGGATGAAGGATAACGTAGATAATGGATACCGTGGATGAAGGAGGAAGTGGATGAAGGATACCATGGATGAATGATACCATGGATGAATGATACCATGGATGAAAGAACCCGTGGATGGCAGATACTGTGGATGAATGATACTGTGGATGAAGGATACTGGGAATGAATGGTACTGTGGATGATGGATACCATGGAACGTGGATACCGTGGATTAAGGAAAACTTGGTTGAAGGATACTGTGGATCAATGATACTGTGGATGAAGGATTCCATGGAAGGTGGATACCGTGGATTAAGGAAAACTTGGATGAAGGATACTGTGGATGAATGATACCGTGGATGGAGGATACCATCGATGCATCATACCTTGGATGAAGGATACTGTGGTTGAGGGATACTGTAGATGAAGGATACCGTGGATCAATGTTGCTGTGGATGATGGAATCCATGGAACGTGGATACCGTGGATTAAGGAAAACTTTGATGAAGGATACTGTGGATGAATGATACTGTGGATGAAGGATACCATGGTTGAGGGATACAGTGGATTAAGGAAAACTTGGATGAAGGATACTGTGGATGAATGATACCGTGGATGAAGGATACCATCGATGCATGATACCTTGAATGAAGGATACTGTGGTTGAGGGATACTGTAGATGAAGGATACCGTGGATCAATGCTACTGTGGATGATGAATACCATGGAACGTGGATACCGTGGATTAAGGAAAACTTTGATGAAGGATACTTGGATGAATGATACTGTGGATGAAGGATACCGTGGTTGAGGGATACCGTGGATGAATGATACTGTGGATGAAGGATACCATGAATGAATGATATCGTGGATGAGGAATACCGTGTATGAATTAGACTGTGGATGAAGAATACCATAGATGAAGGTAGAAGTGGATGAATGATACCATAGATGAATGATACCATGGATGAAAGAAACCGTGGAAGGCAGATACTGTGGATGAATGATACCATCGAAGTTGGATACCGTGTATTGAGGAAAAGTTGGACGAAGGATACTGTGGATGAATGATACCGTGGATGAAGGATTCCATAGATGCATGATACCGTGGATGAAGGATACTGTGGTTGAGGGATACTGTGGATGAAGGATACCGTGGATCAATGATACTGTGGATGAAGGATACCATGAAAGGTGGATACCGTGGATTAAGGAAAACTTGGATGAGGGATACTGTGGATGAATGATACCGTGGATGAAGGATCCCGTGGTTGAGGGATACCGTGGATGAAGGATACGGTGTTTGAGGGATACCATGGATGAATGAAACTGTGGATAAAGGATACCATGGATGAATGATACTGTGGATGAGGAATACCGTGGATGAATGATACCGTGGATAAAGGATACCGTGGATGAATTAGACTGTGGATGAATAATACCATGATGAAGGAAGAAGTGGATGAAGGATACCATGGATGAATGATACCATGGAAGCCGGATACAGTGGATGAATGATACTGTGGATGAAGGATACCATGGAAGCCGGATACAGTGGATTAAGGAAAAGTTGGATGAAGGATGCTGTGGATGAATGATACCGTGGATGATGGATACCATGGATGAATGATACCGTGGATGAGTGATACCATGGTTGAGGGATACTGTGGATGAATGATACCGTGGATGAATGATACCGTGGATGAGGAATACCATGGATGAGGGATCCGTGGGTGAATGATACCATGGTTGAGGGATACCGTGGATGAATTAGACTGTGGATGGAGAATACCATGGATGAAGGAAGGAGTGAATGAAGGATACCATGGATGAATGATACCATGGATGAAGGATACCATGGATGAAAGAAACCGTGGATGGCAGATAATGTGGATGAATGATACTGTGGATGAAGGATACCCTGGATGTATGATACTGTGGATGAATGATACCATGGTAGCTGGATACCGTGGATTAAGGAAAAGTTGGATGAAGGATACTCTGGATGAATGATCCCGTGGATGAGGGATACCGTGGATGAATGTTACTGTGGATGAGGAATACCATGGATGAAGGATACCGTGGATGAATTATACCGTGGATGAAGGATACCATGGATGAATGATACAGTCGATGAAGGATACCGTGGATGAAGGAAGAAGTGGATGAAGGATATTGTGGATGAGGGATAACGTGGATGAAAGATACCACGGATGAAAGAAACTGTGGATGGAGGATACTGTGGCTGAATGATACTGTGGATGAAGGACACCATGGATGAATGATACGGTGGATGAAGGATACCATGGATGAATGATATCGTGGATAAAAGTTACCATGGATGCTGGATACCGTGAATGAAGAAAGAAGTGGATGAAAGATACCGTGGATGAAGGATACCGTGGATGAAGGATACTGTGGATGAAGGATACCTTGCATGAATGATACCCTGGATGAAAGATACCATAGATGAATGATACCATGTTGTCATGATACCCTGGATGAAGGATACCATAGATGAATGATACCATGTTGTCATGATACCCTGGATGAAGGATACCGTGGGTGAAGGATACTGTAGATGAACGACACCGTGGATGAATGATACCCTGGATGAAGTATACCATGGATGAATGATACCATGGATTAATCATACCCTAGACGAAGGATACCGTGGGTGAAGGATACCGTAGATGAAGGATAACATGGATGAATGATACCGTGGATGAAGGATGCCATGGATGAAAGATGCTGTGGATGAATGATACTGTGGATGAAGGATAACATGGATGCTGGATACCATGGATGAAGAAAGTGATGAGGGATAACGTGGATGAAGAGTACCATGGATGAATGATACCGTGGATGAATGATATGTGGATGAAGGATACTGTGGATGATTGATACCCTGGTTGAAGGGTACTGTGGATGCTGGATATCGTGGGTGAAGGAAGAAGTGGATGAATGATACTCTGGATGAAGGATATCGTGGATGAAGGATACCATGGATGAAGGATACCAAGAATGAATGATACCATGGATGAATGATATCGTGGATGAATGATACCGTGGATGAAGGATACTGTGGATGCTGGATACCATGGATGAAGGAAGAATTGGATGATGGATACCGTGGATGAGGGATAGCATGGATGAAGTATACCGTGGATGCATGATACCGTGGTTGATGAATACCATGGTTGATGGATACCGTGGATGAATGATACCATGGATGAGCAATACCGTGGATGAAGGATACCATGAATGAATAATACCCTGGATGAATGATACCGTGGATGAGGGATACCATGGATGAATGATACCGTGGATGAGGAATACCATGGATGAAGGATACCGTGGATGAATGATACCATGGTTGAGGGATACCGTGGATGAATTAGACTGTGGATGAAGAATACCATGGATGAAGGAAGGAGTGAATGAAGGATACCATGGATGAATGATACCATGGATGAAGGATACCATGGATGAAAGAAACCGTGGATGGCAGATAATGTGGATGAATGACACTGTGGATGAATGATTCCCTGGATGAATGATACTGTGGATGAATGATACCATGGAAGCTGGATACCGTGGATTAAGGAAAAGTTGGATGAAGGATACTGTGGATGAATGATCCCGTGGATGAGGGATACCGTGGATGAATGATACTGTGGATGAGTAATACCATGGATGAAGGATACCGTGGATGAATTATACCGTGGATGAAGGATGCCATGGATGAATGATATAGTCGATGAAGGATACCGTGGATGAAGGAAGAAGTGGATGAAGGATATTGTGGATGAGGGATAACGTGGATGAAAGATACCACGGATGAAAGAAACTGTGGATGGAGGATACTGTGGCTGAATGATACTGTGGATGAAGGATACCATGGCTATATGATACGGTGGATGAAGGATACCATGGATGAAAGATACTGTGGATGAATGCTACCTTGAATGAAGCATACCGTGGATGAATGAAACTGTGGATGAAGGGTTCCATGGTTGAATGATACCGTAGATGAATGATATCGTGGATAAATGTTACCATGGATGCTGGATACCGTGGATGAAGGAAGAAGTGGATGAAAGATACCGTGGATGAGGGATACCATGGATGAAGGACACCGTGGATGAATGATACCGCGGTTGAAGGATACCATGGATGAATGATACCATGGATTAATCATACCCTAGACGAATGATACCGTGGGTGAAGGATACCGTAGAGGAAGGATACCATGGATGAATGATACCCTGGATGAAGGATAACATGGATGAAGGATGCCGTGGATGAAAGATGCTGTGGATGAATGATAATGTGGATGAAGGATACCATGGATGCTGGATACCATGGATGAAGGATGTGATGAGGGATAACGTGGATGAAGGGTACTGTGGATGAATGATACCATGGATGAATGATACCGTGGATGAAGGATACCGTAGATGAATGATATCGTGGATAAAAGTTACCATGGATGCTGGATACCGTGGATGAAGGAAGAAGTGGATGAAAGATACCGTGGATGAGGGATACTGTTGATAAAGGAAGAAGTGGGTGAAGGATACCGTGGATGAAGGATACCATGGATGAAGGATACTGTGGATGAAGGATACCTTGCATGAATGATACCCTGGATGAAAGATACCATAGATGAATGATGCCATGTTTTAATGATACCCTGGATGAAGGATACCGTGGGTGAAGGATACTGTGGATGAAGGACACCGTGGATGAATGATACCCTGGATGAAGGATACCATGGATGAATGATACCATGGATTAATCATACCCTTGACGAAGAATACCGTGGGTGAAGGATACCGTAGATGAAGGATAACATGGATGAATGATACCGTGGATGAAGGATGCCGTGGATGAAAGATGCTGTGGATGAATGATACTGTGGATGAAGGATAACATGGATGCTGGATACCATGGATGAAGAAAGTGATGAGGGATAACGTGGATGAAGGGTACCATGCATGAAGGATACCGTGGATGAAGGATACTGTGGATGAATGATACCGTGGATGAATGATACCGTGGATGAAGGATACTGTGGATGATTGATACCCTGGTTGAAGGGTACCGTGGATGCTGGATATCGTGGGTGAAGGAAGAAGTGGATGAATGATACTGTGGATGAAGGATATCGTGGATGAAGGATACCATGGATGAAGGATACCAAGAATGAATGATACCATGGATGAATGGCATCGTGGATGAATGATACCGTGGATGAAGGATACTGTGGATGCTGGATACCATGGATGAAGGAAGAATTGGATGATGGATACCGTGGATGAGGGATAGCATGGATGAAGTATACCGTGGATGAATGATACCGTGGTTGATGAATACCATGGTTGATGGATACCGTGGATGAATGATACCATGGATGAGCAATACCGTAGATGAAGGATACCATGAATGAATAATACCCTGGATGAATGATACCGTGGATGAGGGATACCATGGAGGAATGATAACGTGGATGAATGATACCGTGGATGATGGATACCATGGATGAATGATACGATGGATGAAGGATACCATGGATGAATGATACCGTGGATGAAGGATACTCTGGATGAATGATACCGTGGTTGAATGATACCGTGGATGAGGGATACCATGGATGAATGATACCATGGATGAGGGATACCATGGATAAATGGTACCATGGATGAAAGATACCGTGGATGAATGATACCATGGATGAAGGATACCGTGGATGAATGATACAGTGGATGAAGGATACCATGGATGAATGATGCCTTGCATGAAGGATAATGTGGATGAATGATACCATGGATGAATGATACAGTGAATGAAGTATACCATAAATGAATGATACCGTGGATGAATGATACCGTGGATGAGGGATACCAGGGATGAATGGTACCCTGGATGAATGATACCATGGATGAGGGATACCATGGATAAATGGTACCATGGATGAAAGATACCGTGGATGAATGATACCATGGATGAAGGATACCGTGGATGAATGATACCGTGGATGAATGATACCATGGATGAAGGATACCGTGGATGAATGATACCGTGGATGAATGATACCATGGATGACGAGTACCCTGGATGAATGATACCATGGATGAAGGATACCGTGGATGAATGATACCGTGGTTGAAAGGATACCGTGGATGAATGATACCATGGATGAGGAATACCTTGGATGAAGGATATCGTGGAGGAAGGATACCGTGGATGAATTAGACTGTGGATGAAGGATACCGTGGATGAAGAATACCATGGATGAATTATGCCGTGGATGAATGATACTGTGGATGAAGGATACCGTGGATGAAGGATACCATGGATGAAGGAGGCAGAGGTTGAAGGAAACTAGATGAAGGGGCCTGTGTGTAAAGGAAGAGCAAGGCTCATGGTAAGAGTGTGGTAGCGAGAGCGTCATTGATACTGCTGGTGAAATAACTTGTTTATGCAGGATACAATGAATGTAGGAGAATGTGGATAGATTTCGGGTTTGAACTGATGTGGGTTTAGGAGTATGTGAGTAAAGAATATAATTGTTGAAGGACACTGTTAGCGAATTAGAGTGTGTATGACGTAGAGTGTGACTAAAGGAGAATGTTGGTGAATAAGGCTGCTGATGAAATATACTTTTGGTGAAGGGGTTGTGGGCGAATGAGACTATTGGCAAGGCAGAGTGTGGATAAAGAAAGGATGCGTGGCGGAGGCTGTGGGCGGTAGACTGAATTGTACAATAAACTAGCTCCATGAAACAAGACCGTTTTTAAAATGCGTAGTTTGTGTAGCGCGAATGGCCAATAGAACATTCCAGCGGTGCAACTGTTATGGTACAGCTATTACGTTCAAACGAATATTAACTTCAATGACTAGCCCGTTAGCATTCATCATCTTTCAATGACTAACACTATTAACATTCATCATTATAAAAATGGGTCTTTGAGTTACTGCGCCGAGAATCCTGGAACACGGGGTGGGAAAAAAAATACGTGGGCGGTTCTAGAACCACGGGAATCTTGAATCATATCGCTTTGATAATCGGTTTCAAATGCACGATTATGTACTCACTATGCACTCCAGATTTCAGTTCAGCGAGAACGAATCCATCGTGTGCATTCCTCGAACATTCTGATTTACCGCAAGTGTGCACCGAGAGCGAGCCATTGTTAGCTATGCCCCTCCCATTTATAACTAAGCTCCGCCCACGCACTATTTATATACTTTGAACGCTGAAGTCTCATATTGCCATTTTCAAGCTAACTGTACAGATAAGGTGTCGAATATTTTGAAACTAATTTTACTGGATGATGTTGCTGCCTATGGCTATGGCAGCAACAGCATTCAGTCAAATTAGTTTCAAAATATTCAACAGAATGTTTATTAAATAGTGAATCCATTAAAAGACATTCAATTCGTAGGCTACAATTAACGTACTTTACCGTGGTCACGAAGGAGCTAGATACGTCATTCATTATGCATTTTGATTTGACGTCATATATTTGAGTGACAGCTCGGATCCATCCATTGACATTTGAACGATCCCCCATTACAGACTTGCATGTCTATATGCAATGGCATGCAAGCATAATAAGCATAAGCACGACCTGTTTGTAAAACAATTGCATAAAGGCGTGTTTTTGCTTCCTTCGATGAGTGGTATTGAAATCGGCGAGCTTTTGATGGCGGCTGTAAAGGTGATATGACCACGCGCGTCTAAACGTGTAATCTGCTTCACATAGAATCGTGAAACGATCGTCGATCGTCGACCGATCGTTGCAGAGTAATAGCAGATCAGCACCTGCATAATCCTATTGAATAGTGAATACACCCGTCATACGACGGATACTGAAGAACTGTCTCCCTTGTAAATAATTGAAAGGTGTTAAAAAGTTCCGAACTCTGGCCACCACACTACACCTATCAACTGAGCTATAGGTGGTAAGCGGCTACAGGTGATAGTTTAATATACGAAAACATGTCTATAAATGTATATTGTTTATGGGCCATTACTAACATTTTAGCTTCAACTCTATACATTTATAGACATGTTTTCGTATATATATATATATATATATATATATATATATATATATATATATATATATATATATATATATATATATATATATATATATATATATATATATATATATATATATATATATATATATATATATATATATATATATATATATATATTAGGATTTGGTCACAGCAGCACTGCTTTCTCTGTGTAAGGGAGATAATTCTCACTGACAGTATTGTGTTTGCATTTCTAATATTTATGGAATTTATAATTTGCATTTTCTTGGATATTGAGTATATATATTGGCCACTGCACTACTGTTTTTTTCCGATACGGGTAGTTTTTCTTGAAGTTACCCTGCACATTTGGTTTTTCATATATATAGGTATTTGGCCAGTGTTATAGGTGGTAAAAGGCTACAGGTGATATATCTACTAATTTAATATACGAAACCATGACCATAAATGTAAATTGTTTATGGGCCATTACTACAATTATATATAATTGTAGTAATGGCCCATAAACAATTTACATTTATGGTCATGGTTTCGTATATTAAATTAGTAGATATATCACCTGTAGCCTTTTACCACCTATAGCAGTGGCCAAATACCTATTTTTGACAAAAAACACAACCTCCCGGTACTTTTCTTGAAAAAACACTCTGTAGGCCTACATATCTTAGGCCACAGACAGAACCGGCATGTTGTGTTCTTGGTATAGGATAGGTAGGCCTACAGAGGTTACTCCATTTCAGATTTTACCACTGCACTACTGGTTTCATGGTTATAGAATTTAGAATTTACTTCTTTTTGGATATTGAGTATATATAAAACCCTGCCCATCTTAGATCTAAACACAACCTCGTCTTTCTTGAAGTAACGCCTACCCATCTTAGAACAAAACACAACCTCGTCTTTCTTGAAGTAACGTCTACCCATCTTAGAACAAAACACAACCTAATTTTTCTTGAAGTAACGCTGCCTGTCTTAGAACAAAGCACAGCCTAGTTTTTCTTGAAACAAACCTGTCCATCTTAAAACAAAACACAACCTAGATTTTCTTGAAGGAACCGTGCCCATCTTAGAACAAAACACAACCTTGTTTTTCCAGAAGTAACCTTGCCCATCTTAGAACAAAACACAACATAGAGTTTTTTTAAGTAACACTTACCCATCTTAGAACAAAACATAACCTAGTTTTCCTGAAGTAACCTTGCCCATTTTAGAACAAAACACAACCTAGTCTTTCTTGAAGTAACACCTACCCATCTTAGAACAAAGCACAACCTAGTCTTTCTTGAAGTAACACCTACCCATCTTGGAGCAAAACACAACGTAGTCTTTCTTGAAGTAACACCTACCCATCTTAGAACAAAACACAACATAGAGTTTCTTGAAGTAACACCTACCCATCTTGGGACAAAACACAACGTAGTCTTTTTTGAAGTAACAACACCTACTAATCTTAGAACAAAACACAAGCTAGTCTTTCCTGAAGCAACACCTACCCATCTTAGAACAAAGCACAGCCTAGTTGTTCTTGAAACAAACCTGTCCATCTTAGAACAAAACACAACCTGTTTTTTCTTGATGTAACCTTGCCCATCTTAGAACAAGACCCAACATAGGCGTTCTTGAAGTAACCCTGTCCATCTTAGAACAAAACACAACCTAGTCTTTCTTGAAGGAACACCTACCAATCTTAGAACAAAACACAACCTGGTCTTTCCTGAAGCAACCCTGTCCATCTTAGAACAAATCACAGCGTAGTCTTTCTTGACGTAACACCTACCCACCTTAGAACAAAACACATCTAGTTTCTCTTGAAGGAACCCTGCAAATCTTAGGACAAAACACAACCTAATTTTTCTTGAAGTAACGCTGCCTGTCCTAGAACAAAACACAACCTAGTTTTTATACCCCACCAACAAATTTGGTGGGGTATTATGTAATGGCACCGTCTGATCGGGCGGGCGGGCAGGCGGCGTGCGGGCGGGCGGCAAAGTGGTTTCCGGATGATAACTCCATTAACGTTTGTCGGATCGCATTGAAACTTCATAGGGTGGTGGGACTAGGCCTGGCAAAGAAACATATCGAAATCGACGATGATCCGAAATCCAAGATGGCCGCCAGCCACCGGCGGCCATTTTGAAAATTGGTTTCTGGATGATAACTCAGTTACCGTTTGTCGGATCACATTGAAACGTCTTGGAGTGGTTGGACCAGGACTGGGGAAGAAACCTATCGAAATTGACAACGATCGGAAATCCAAGATGGCCGCCAGCCACCGGTAGCCATCTTGAAAATTGGTTTCTGGATTATAACTCCGTTACCGTTTGTTGGATCGCATTGAAACTTCATAGGGTGGTTGGACTAGGTCTGGGGAAGAAACCTATCGAAATCACGATGATCCGAAAGCCAAGATGGCCTCCAGTCACTGGCGTCCATCTTGGAAATTGATTTCGGGATGAAAACTCTGTTACCATTTATCGGATCGCTTTGAAACTTCATGGAGTGGTTAGACTAGGTCTGGGGAAGAAACCTCTCAAAATTGACAATGATCCAAAATCGAAGATGGCCACCAGCCACCGGTGGCCATATTGATCGCTTTTAAACTTCATCGGGTGGTTCGACTACCTCTGGTGAAGAAACCTATCTAGATTGACAATGATGCGAAATCCAAGATGGCTGCCAGCCACCGGTGGCCATCTTGAAAATTGGTTTCTGGATGGTAACTCCGTTACCATTTATCGGATCGCTTTGAAACTTCATAGAGTTGTTGGACTAAGTAGGTCTGAGGAAAAAATCGACACTGATCCAAAATCCAAGATGGCCGCCAGCGATGGGCTGCCATCTTGAAAGTTGGTTTCTGGATGATATCTCTGTTACTATTTATCGGATCACTTCCTAGGGTCGTTGGAATATGTCTGATGAAGAAACCTATCGAAATTTACGATAATTCGAAATCCAATATGGCCACCTGTCAGCAGCAGCCATCTTGAAAATTGGTTTCCGGACGATACCTCCTTGACCGTTTAGCGAATTGCTTTGACACTTAATAAGGATTACTGGTCTGAGGAAGAAATTTTCTGATAGCTGTCATTCATTAGTTTGTAATCATGGTGGGGTATTATGTGCCATTTGCGGAGCTCTTGCTCTTGAAGGAACCCTTCCCATCTTAGAACAAAACAGAACCTAGTTTTTCTTGAAGTAAGACCTATCCATCTCAGAACAAAGCACAATCTAGTTTTTCTTAAAGGAACCCTGCCCATCTTAGAACAAAACACACCATAGTCTTTCTTGAAGTAACACCTACCCATCTTATAACAAAACACAACATAGTCTTTCTTGAAATACCCCTACCCATCTTATAGCAAAACACAATATAGGTTTTCTTGAAGTAACCCTGTCCATCTTAGAACAAAACACAACCTAGTTTTTCTTGAAGTAACCATTTTAGATGTTAGAACAAAACACAACCTAGTTTTTCTTGAAGGAACCCTGTGAATCTTAAAACAAAACACAACCTAGTCTTTCTTGAAGCACCCTACCCATCTTATAACAAAACACAACTAGTTCTTCTTGAAGGAACCCTGCCCATCTTAGAACAAATTACAACATAGTTTTTCTTGAAGCAACCCTGTCCATCTTAGAACAAAGCGCAACCCAGTCTTTCTAGAGGTAACACCTCCCATCTTAGACCAAAACACAACCTAGTCTTTCTTGATGTAACACCTACCCATCTTAGAACAAAGCACAACCTAGTTTTTCTTAAAGGAACCCTGCCCATCTTAGAACAAAACACAACATAGTCTTTCTTGAAGTAACACCTACCCATCTTATAGCAAAACACAATCTAGTTTTTCCTGAAGTAACCCTATATGTCCATATCAGAACAAAACATAACCTTGTTTTTCGTGACGTAACACCTATCCATGTTAGAACGAAACACAACCTAGTTTTTCTTGAAGGTATCGGCCCATCTTAGAACAAAGCACAGCCTAATTTTTCTAGAAGTGGCACTGCCTGTTTTAGAACAAGGCACAGCCTAGATTTTCTTGAAGCAAACCTGTCCATCTTAGAACAAAACACAACCTAGTTTATCTTGAATGAACCCTGCCCATCTTAGAACAAAGCACAACCTAGACTTTCTTGAAGTACCCCTACCCATCTTATAACAAAACACAACCTAGCTTTTCTTGAAGGAACCCTGCCCTTCTTAGAACAAAACACAACCTAGTTTTTTTAAAAGTAAGACCTATCCATCTTAGAACAAAGCACAACCTAGTTTTTCTTAAAGGGACCCTGCCCATCTTAGAACAAAACACAGCATAGTCTTTCTTGAAGTAACACCTACCCATCCTATAACAAAACACAACCTAGTCTTTCTTGAAATACCCCTACCCATCTTAAAACAAAATACAGCATGGTTTTTCTTAACGTAACACCTAACCATCTAATAACAAATCACAGCATAATTTTTTTAAGGAACTCTTCCCATCTTAGAACAAAGCCCAGCCTGGTCTTTCTTGAAGTAACACCTATCCATCTGAGAACAAAACACAACCTAGTTTTTCTTGAAGGAACACTACCCATCTTAGAACAAAGCACAGCCTAATTTTTCTAGGGGTGACACTGCCTGTCTTAGAACAATGCACAGCCTAATTTTTCTTGAAGCAAACCTGTCCATCTTCGAACAAAACAAAACCAAGTATTTCTTGAAGTAACCCCTACCCATCTTAGAACAAAACACAACCTAGTTTTTCTTGAAGGAACCCTGCCAATCTTAGAACAAAACACAACCTAGCTTTTCTTGAAGGAACCCTGCCCTTCTTAGAACAAAACACAACCTAGTTTTTCTTGAAGTAAGACCTATCCATCTGAGAACAAAGCACAACCTAGTTTTTCTTAAAGGGACCCTGCCCATCTTAGAACAAAACACAGCATAGTCTTTCTTGAAGTAACACCTACCCATCCTATAACAAAACACAACCTAGTCTTTCTTGAAATACCCCTACCCATCTTAAAACAAAATACAGCATGGTTTTTCTTAACGTAACACCTAACCATCTAATAACAAATCACAGCATAATTTTTTTAAGGAACTCTTCCCATCTTAGAACAAAGTCTAGCCTGGTCTTTCTTGAAGTAACACCTATCCATCTGAGAACAAAACACAACCTAGTTTTTCTTGAAGGAACACTACCCATCTTAGAACAAAGCACAGCCTAATTTTTCTAGGGGTGACACTGCCTGTCTTAGAACAATGCACAGCCTAATTTTTCTTGAAGCAAACCTGTCCATCTTCGAACAAAACAAAACCAAGTATTTCTTGAAGTAACCCCTACCCATCTTAGAACAAAACACAACCTAGTTTTTCTTGAAGGAACCCTGCCAATCTTAGAACAAAACACAACCTAGCTTTTCTTGAAGGAACCCTGCCCTTCTTAGAACAAAATACAACCTAGTTTTTCTTGAAGTAAGACCTATCCATCTGAGAACAAAACACAACCTAGTTTTTCTTGAAGGAACACTACCCATCTTAGAACAAAGCACAGCCTAATTTTTCTAGAAGTGACACTGCCTGTCTTAGAACAATGCACAGCCTAATTTTTCCTTGAAGCAAACCTGTCCATCTTAGAACAAAACACAACCAAGTATTTCTTGAAGTAACCCCTACCGACCTTAGAACAAAACACAACCTAGTTTTTCTTGAAGGAACCCTGCCAATCTTAGGACAAAACACAACCTAGCTTTTCTTGAAGGAACCCTGCCCTTCTTAGAACAAAACACAACCTAGTTTTTCTTGAAGTAAGACCTATCCATCTTAGAACAAAGCACAACCTAGTTTTTCTTAAAGGGACCCTGCCCATCTTAGAACAAAACACAGCATAGTCTTTCTTGAAGTAACACCTACCCATCTTATAACAAAACACAACCTAGTCTTTCTTGAAATACCCATACCCATCTTATAACAGAACACAGCATAGTTTTTCTTAACGTGACACCTAACCATCGTATAACAAATCACAGCATATTTTTTTTAAGGAACTCTGCCCATCTTAGAACAAAGCCCAGCCTGGTCTTTCTTGAAGTAACACCTACCCATCTGAGAACAAAACACAACCTAGTTTTTCTTGAAGGAACACTACCCATCTTAGAACAAAGCACAACCTAATCTTTCTAGAAGTGACACTGCCTGTCATAGAACAATGCACAGCCTCATTTTTCTTGAAGCAAACCTGTCCATCTTAGAACAAAACACAACCAAGTATTTCTTGAAGTAACCCCTACCCATCTTAGAACAAAACACAACGTAGTTTTTCTTGCAGGAACCCTGCCAATCTTAGAACAAAACACAACCTAGACTTTCTTGAAGTACCCCTACCAATCTTATAACAAATCACAACCTAGTTTTTCTTGAAGGAACCCTGCCCATCTTAGAACAAATCACAACCTAATTTTTCTTGAAGGAATCCTGCCCATAAGATGTTATAAGATGGGTAGGGGTACTTCAAGAAGCCTAGTTTTTCTTGAAGCAACCCTGTCCATCTTAGAACAAAACACAACCTACCTTTTCTTGAAGGAACCCTACCCATCTTAGAACAAAGTACAGCCTAGTTTTTCTTGAAATACCCCTTACCCATCTTAGAACAAAGTACAGCCTAGTTTTTCTTGAAGTAACCACTACTCATCTTAGAACAAAACACACCTTGTTTCTCTTGAAGGGTGTGTCTAGTAAAAATGGGAAAATCATGGTTCAGCTTAAATAAGATATGTTTTCGCATATTTTCATTTTCATACTTAGCGCTAAATACATTTTCAGATCGGCAATCAGCCATTTTTATTTGATACGACCTTCTTAAAGTGACACAAATATATAATTTGTTAGCATAGCTTAAAGAAGTTGTCATTTGAAAGATCCTTCATTCATCCTTTCATTCATCCGTTCATTCATTCGTTCTTCAGGTATAACCATCGCTTAAAATATGTAGATTCACATTGGATGTGACGTCATAGCAATAGGAAGTAATTTAGTTTAATCTGTGTTACCAGATTTCCAAACCTTGAAAATACAAGGTTAAAGTTGGTACTATCGACACCAAGGTACTTTATTAGATTACAAGACATATATTACAATACCGTCAAGGTGGTATTAATTACTTGTATGCATACATCGACACAATAAACTATCTATTATGGCCACTATATGGACAATCAATAAGTAATCATTAAAACCGACTGAATACATCTCATTTGATTTGGTCAATGGTATTTGTGGTCAATTATTTGAGAGAGAGAGATGACCTTGCTACTATCCATCTTTAGAATAAACCATCATTTGCCATCATATACAGGTGGTCATTATAGACAGCGTTGCTTATATGCTCGCTACACTGATCTATCTAGAGGTATAGATATGTTATTATTATTATTATTATTATTATTATTATTATTATTATTATTATTATTATTATTATTATTATTATTATTATTATTATTATTATTATTAAGCCAAACTCAGCAGCAGGATAATATTAGCAGCGGAAGTATCAAAATCTAATTTAGCGTCACACGTTAATAAAGTCATTGTTTATTTTTTGCCGTATTGTTACTAGCTAAAGATATGAATTTCCTTATTATTAAGACCTGTTGAATATCACGGAGTAGGCATCTATCCAGTATATTTCACAGCCCTGTGTATTCCTTGTGCCAGTTTGAGTGGATAATCTGCGGAACTCCGCGTAAAACACGCATACGCAATCTGAAGTACACACAGCACGTCTCACTTTCACAAGCCAGTCATAGCTTTCTTATCAAGCACAATTTAAGAAAAGGCAGAATTTCATATACTCTCATTGGTTACTTAGTTTCAATGAATATTATTTTACCAATGGGATTATGAGAAATGTCTTCTCACAAAACCTAATGGGTTCAGAAAATGGGGCCATTTGATACTATTGTGTCAACATTGTCAGGCTGCTCTCGCTATTCATCAATACTATATCATTGTCAAGCTGCTCTCCTTATTCATCAATACTAGCATTGCCACCCCCCCCCACCCCTAACCTCATCCTTCACCCCCACTCCACGCGCACCTCCACACTCATGCAATATGTTGTCATGGAGAGGGTTAGTGACGTGTTCCTATGCTCATTGCTCAATCCAAAACAATAGAATCAAGTCAAGTCACCCCAATCCCAACCCTCACCAGGCCCCCACCCCACCCCGATACCGGCAGATATTCACCAAAGTACACCACCCACCTCACTCTCGCTCCTCCCCCTCCCCCACGATACCGACACATATTTACAAAAGTAACCCCACACCTCACCCCCGATACCAGCATATATTCACCAAAGTACCTATCCCCACCCTATCTCACCATCCCAACCCCCGATACCGGCAGATATACTCCAAAATATGCTGACTCGACCCAGATACCAGCACATATTCACAAACGTAAGGCTCCTATATCTCAGACACCAGCCATATTCAGCCCCCCCCCCATCGCACCCCCAACACCGCTCCTCATATACAAGCATATATTCACGAACGTAAGTCCCCATCCTGACATACCAAAACGTATTCACACACTGCCCCGCCGATACCAGCACACACTCACCAACGTATGCCACCAGCCTCCGTTAGCAGCACATATTCACTAGCGTAATCCACCACCCTCCGTTACCAGCACATATTCACTAACGTATGCCACAACCCTCCGTTACCAGCACATATTCACTAACGTAAGCCACCGCCCCTCCGTTACCAGCACATATTCACTAACATAAGCCACCGCCCCTCCGTTACCAGCACATATTCACTTACGTAAGCCACCGCCCCTCCGTTACCCGCACATATTCACTAACGTAAGCCACCGCCCCTCCGTTACCAGCACATATTCACTAACGTAAGCCACCGCCCCTCCGTAACCAGCACATATTCACTAACGTAAGCCACCGGCTATCCGTTACCAGCACATATTCACTAACGTAAGCCCCCCCCCACCCTCCGTTACCAGCACGCACTCACCAACGTATGCCACCACCCTCAGCTACCAGCACACATTCACCAACGTATGCCGCCACCTTCCATTACCTGCACATATTCACCAACGTATGCCACCACCCTCCGTGCTCAGGACATATTCACCAACGTATGCCACAACCCTCCGTGACCAGGACATATCCCCTAACGTATGCCACCACCCTCCATGACCAGGACATATTCACCAACGTATGCCACCATCCTCCGTTACCAGGACATATTCACCTACGTAAGCCACCACCTCTTGCCACAACCCTCCGTTATCAGCACATATTCACTAACGTATGCCACCGCCCCTCTGTTACCAGCACATATTCACCAACATATGCCACCACCCTCCGTTACTAGTACATACATATTCACTAACGCATGCCACCACCCTCCGTTACCAGCACATATTCACCAACGTATGCCAGCACCCCTCAGTTACCAGCAGATAGTCACCAACGTATGCCACCCCCTCCGTTACCAGCAGGTATTCACTAACGTAAGCTACCACCCCGCAGTTACCAGCACATATTCACCAACGTATGCCACCACCCCGCCGTTACCAGGACATATTCACCAACGTATGCCACCACCCTCCGTTACAGCACATATTCACTAACGTATGCCACCACCCCTCCGTTACCAGCACATATTCACTAACTTAAGACACCACCCTCCGTTACTAGCACAGATTCACCAACGTATGCCACCACCATCCTTCCTGTACCAGCAAATATTCACAAACATAAGAGTCCCATCCAATAAACATAAAATTCATTTGATTGAATTGACAGAAAAACTGTCTCTATAACTTGTCTATCTAGACACGCGAGTGATAGGCATGCTAACTGTCACACAGACACGCGAATGATAGCCATGCTACTGTCACGCAGACGTACGAGTGATAGCCATACTATTTTTCACACAGACACGCGAGTGATAGCCATGCTATCTGTCACGCAGACATACGAGTGATAGCCATGCTATCTTTCACACAGACACGCGAGTGATAGCCATGCTATCTGTCATGCAGACACGCGAGTGATAGCCATGCTATCTGTCACACAGGCTCGCGAGTGATAGCCATGCTATCTGTCACACAGGCTCGCGAGTGATAGGCATACTATCTGTCACACAGACACGCGAGTGATAACCATGCTATTTGTCACGCAGACACGCGAGTGATAGCATGCTATCTGTCACACAGGCTCGCGAGTGATAGCCATGCTAACTGTCACACAGGCTCGCGAGTGATAGGCATACTATCTGTCACACAGACACGCGAGCGATAGTCATGCTATCTGTCACACAGAAACGCGAGTGATAACCATGCTATCTGTCACGCAGACACGCGAGTGATAGCCATTCTGACTGTCACACAGACACGCGAGTGATATCCGTGCTATCTATCACACAGACACGCGAGTGATAGCCATGCTATTTGTCAGACAGGCTCGCACGTGATAGCCATGCTAACTGTCACACAGGCTCGCGAGTGATAGTCATGCTAGCTGTCACACAGGCTCGCAGTTATAGCCCTGCTATCTGTCACACAGACACGGGAGTGATAGCCATGCTATCTGTCACACAGGCTCGCGAGTGATAGCCATGCTATCTGACACACAGGCTCGCGAGTGATAGTTATGCTAACTGTCATACAGGCTCGCGATTGATAGCCATGCTATCTGTCACACAGGTTCGAGAGTGATAGCCATGCTAACTGTCACACAGACACGGGAGAGATAGCCATGCTATCTGTCACGCAGACACGCCAGTGATAGCAATGCTATCTGTCACACAGACACACGAGTGATAGCCATGCTAACTGTCACACGGGCTCGCGAGTAATAGCCATGCTATCTGTCACACAGACAAGCGAGTGATAGCAATGCTATCTGTCACAAAGGCTCGTGAGTGATAGCCATACTATCTGTCACGCAGATACGCGAATGATAGCCATGCCAACTGTTACGCAGACATGCGAGTGATAGCCATGCTATCTTTCACACAGACACGCGAGTGATAGCCACGCTATCTGTCACGCAGACACGCGAGTGATAGCCATGCTGACTGTCACACAGACACACGAGTGAAAGACATGCTATCCGTCACACAGGCTCGCGAGTGATAGCCATGCTATCTGTCACACAGGCTCGAGAATGATAGCCATGCTATCTGTCACACAGGTTCGAGAGTTATAGCCATGCTAACTGTCACACAGGCTCGCGAGTGATAGTCATGCTAACTGTCACACAGGCTCGCGAGTTATGGCCATGCTATCTGTCACACAGACACGCGAGTGATAGCCATGCTATCTGTCACACAGGCTCGCGAGTGATAGCCATGCTATCTGTCACACAGGCTCGCGAGTGATAGCCATGCTAACTGTCACACAAACACGCGAGTGATACCTATGCTATCTGTCACACAGACACGTGAGTGATAGCCATGCTAACTGCCATACAGACACGCGAGTGATAGCCATGCTATCTGTCACACAGACACGCGAGTGATAGCCATTCTGACTGTCACACAGACACACGAGTGATATCCGTGCTATCTATCACACAGACACGCGAGTGATAGCCATGCTATCTGTCAGACAGGCTCGCACGTGATAGCCATGCTAACTGTCACACAGGCTCGCGAGTGATAGTCATGCTAGCTGTCACACAGGCTCGCGAGTTGTAGCCCTGCTATCTGTTACACAGACACGCGAGTGATAGCCATGCTATCTGTCACACAGGCTCGCGAGTGATAGCCATGCTATCTGTCACACAGGATCGCGAGTGATAGTTATGCTAACTGTCATACAGGCTCGCGATTGATAGCCATGCTATCTGTCACACAGGTTCGAGAGTGATAGCCATGCTAACTGTCACACAGACACGGGAGTGATAGCCAAGCTATCTGTCACGCAGACACGCGAGTGATAGCAATGCTATCTGTCACACAGACACACGAGTGATAGCCATGCTAACTGTCACACGGGCTCGCGAGTAATAGCCATGCTATCTGTCACACAGACAAGCGAGTGATAGCAATGCTATCTGTCACAAAGGCCCATGAGTGATAGCCATACTATCTGTCACGCAGACACGCGAATGATAGCCATGCCAACTGTTACGCAGACATGCGAGTGATAGCCATGCTATCTTTCACACAGACACGCGAGTGATAGCCACGCTATCTGTCACGCAGACATGCGAGTGATAGCCATGCTGACTGTCACACAGACACACGAGTGAAAGCCATGCTATCCGTCACATAGGCTCGCGAGTGATAGCCATGCTATCTGTCACACAGGCTCGAGAATGATAGCCATGCTATCTGTCACACAGGTTCGAGAGTGATAGCCATGCTAACTGTCACACAGGCTCGCGAGTGATAGTCATGCTAACTGTCACACAGGCTCGCGAGTTATGGCCATGCTATCTGTCACACAGGCCCGCGAGTGATAGCCATGCTAACTGACACACAAACACGCGAGTGATACCTATGCTATCTGTCACACAGACACGTGAGTTGAGTGATAGCCATGCTAACTGCCATACAGACACGCGAGTGATAGCCATGCTATCTGTCACACAGACACGCGAGTGATAGCCATGCTATCTGTCATACGGGCTAGGCTCGCGAGGGATAGCCATGCTATCGGTCACACAGGTTCGAGAGTGATAGCCATGCTAACTGTCACACAGACACGCGAGTGATAGCCATGCTAACTGTCACGCAGACAAGCGAGTGATAGCAATGCTATCTGTCACACAGACTCGCGAGTTATGGCCATGCTATCTGTCACACAGACACGCGAGTGATAGCCATGCTATCTGTCCCACAGACACGCGAGTGATAGCCATATTATCTGTCACACAGGCTCGCGAGTGATAGACATGCTATCTGTCACACAGACACGCGAGTGATAGCCATGCTATCTGTCAGACAGGCTCGCGAGAGATAGCCATGCTATCTGTCACACAGACACGTGAGTGATAGCCATGCTATCTGTCACACAAACACGCGAGTGATAGCCATGCTATCTGTCAGACAGGCTCGCGAGTGATAGCGATGCTATCTGTCACGCAGACACACGAGTGATAGGCATGCTAACTGCCACACAGGCTCACGAGTGATAGCCATGCTAACGGTCACACAGACACTCGAGCGATAGCCATGCTAACTGTCACACAGGCTCGCGAGTGATAGCCATGCTATCTGTCAAGCAGACACGTGAGTGATAGCCATGCTATCTGTCACACATGCTCGTGAGTGATAGCCATGCTATCTGTCACGCAGACACGCGAATGATAGCCATGCTAACTGCCACACAGACACGCAAGTGATAGCCATATTATCTGTCACACAGGCTCGCAAGTGAGAGCCATGCTATCTGTCACCCAGACACGCGAGTCATAGCCATGGTATCTGTCACACAGACACGCGAGTCATAGCCATGCTATCTGTCTGACAGGCTCGCGAGTGATAGCCATGCTATCTGTCACACAGACACGTGAGTGATAGCCATGCTATCTGTCACACAAACACGCGAGTGATAGCCATGCTATCTGTCAGACAGGCTCGCGAGTGATAGCGATGCTATCTGTCACGCAGACACACGAGTGATAGGCATGCTAACTGTCACACAGACACACGAGTGTTAGCCATACTATCTGTCACGCAGACACGCAAGTGATGGCCATGCTATCTGTCACGCAGAGACGCGAGTGATAGCCCAGCTATCTGTCACACAGACACCTGAGTGATAGCCATGCTATCTGTCACACATGCTCGTGAGTGATAGCCATGCTATCTGTCACACAGACACGATAGTGATAGCCATGCTAACTGTCACACAGGTTCGCGACTGACAGCCATGCTAACTGTCACACAGGCTCACAAGTGATAGCCATGCTATCTGTCATACAGACAAGCGAGGGATAGCAATGCTATCTGTCACAAAGGCTCGTAAGTGATAGCCATACTATCTGTCACGCAGACACGCGAATGATAGCCATGCCAACTGTTACGCAGACATGCGAGTGATAGCCATGCTATCTTTCACACAGACACGCGAGTGATAGCCATGCTATCTGTCACACAGGCTCGCGAGTGATAGTTATGCTAACTGTCATACAGGTTCGCGATTGATAGCCATGCTATCTGTCACACAGGTTCGAGAGTGATAGCCATGCTAACTGTCACACAGACACGGGCGTGATAGCCATGCTACCTGTCACGCAGACATGCGAGTGATAGAATTGCTATCCGTCACACAGACACACGAGTGATAGCCATGCTAACTGTCACACGGGCTCGCGAGTAATAGCCATGCTATCTGTCACACAGACAAGCGCGTGATAGCAATGCTATCTGTCACACAGACACGCGAGTGATAGCCATGCTATCTGTCAGACAGGCTCGCGAGTGATAGCCATGCTAACTGTCACACGGGCTCGCGAGTAATAGCCATGCTATCTGTCACACAGACAAGCGCGTGATAGCAATGCTATCTGTCACACAGACACGCGAGTGATAGCCATGCTAACTGTCACACAGGCCCGCGAGTGATAGCCATGCTATCTGTCACGCAGACACGTGAGTGATAGCCATGCTATCTGTCACACAGGCTCACGAGTGATAGCCATGCTAACGGTCACACAGACACTCGAGCGATAGCCATGCTAACTGTCACACAGGCCCGCGAGTGATAGCCATGCTATCTGTCACGCAGACACGTGAGTGATAGCCATGCTATCTGTCACACATGCTCGTGAGTGATAGCCATGCTATCTGTCACGCAGACACGCGAATGATAGCCATGCCATCTGTCACACAGACATGCGAGTGATAGCCATGCTATCTTTCACACAGACACGCGAGTGATAGCCACGCTATCTGTCACGCAGACACGCGAGTGATAGCCAGGCTGACTGTCACACAGACACACGAGTGAAAGCCATGCTATCCGTCACACAGGCTCGCGAGTGATAGCCATGCTATCTGTCACACAGGCTCGAGAATGATAGCCATGCTATCTGTCACACAGGTTCGAGAGTGATAGCCATGCTAACTGTCACACAGGCTCGCGAGTGATAGTCATGCTAACTGTCACACAGGCTCGCGAGTTATGGCAATGCTATCTGTCACACAGACACGCGAGTGATAGCCATGCTATCTGTCACACAGGCCCGCGAGTGATAGCCATGCTAACTGTCACACAAACACGCGAGTGATACCTATGCTATCTGTCACACAGACACGTGAGTGATAGCCATGCTAACTGCCATACAGACACGCGAGTGATAGCCATGCTATCTGTCACGCAGACAAGCGAGTGATAGCAATGCTATCTGTCACACAGGCTTGCGAGTTATGGCCATTCTATCTGTCACACAGACACGCGAGTGATAGCCATGCTATCTGTCACACAGACACGCGAGTGATAGCCATATTATCTGTCACACAGGCTCGCGAGTGATAGACATGCTATCTGTAACACAGACACGCGAGTGATAGCCATGCTATCTGTCAGACAGGCTCGCGAGAGATAGCCATGCTATCTGTCACACAGACATGTGAGTGATAGCCATGCTATCTGTCACACAAACACGCGAGTGATAGCCATGCTATCTGTCAGACAGGCTCGCGAGTGATAACGATGCTATCTGTCACGCAGACACACGAGTGATAGCCATGCTAACTGCCACACAGGCTCACGAGTGATAGCCATGCTAACGGTCACACAGACACCTGAGTGATAGCCATGCTATCTGTCACACATGGTCGTGAGTGATAGCCATGCTATCTGTCACGCAGACACGCGAATGATAGCCATGCTAACTGCCACACAGGCTCCCGAGTGATAGCCATGCTATCTGTCACACAGACACGCAAGTGATAGCCATATTATCTGTCACACAGGCTCGCAAGTGAGAGCCATGCTATCTGTCACCCAGACACGCGAGTCATAGCCATGCTATCTGTCACACAGACATGCGAGTCATAGCCATGCTATCTGTCATGCAGACACACGAGTGATAGTCATGCTAACAGTCACACAGGCTTGCGAGTGATAGCCATGCTAACGGTCACACAAACACGCGAGCGATAGCCAAACTAACTGTCACAGGCTCGCGAGTGATAGCCATGCTATCTGTCACGCAGACACGTCAGTGATAGCCATGCTATCTGTCACACAGGCTCGCGAGTGATAGCCATGCTATTTGTCACACAGACACGCGAGTGTTAGACATACTATCTGTCACGCAGACACGCGAATGATAGCCATGCTATCTGTCACACAGACACGCGAGTGATAGCCATGCTAACTGTCACGCAGACAAGCGAGTGATAGCAATGCTATCTGTCACACAGGCTCGCGAGTTATGGCCATGCTATCTGTCACACAGACACGCGAGTGATAGCCATGCTATCTGTCACACAGACACGCGAGTGATAGCCATATTATCTGTCACACAGACACGCGAGTGATAGCCATGCTAACTGTCACAGGCTCGCGAGTGATAGCCATGCTATCTGTCACGCAGACACGCGAGTGATAGCCATGCTAACTGTCACACTGGCTCGCGAGTGATAGCCATACTATCTGTCACACAGACACACGAGTGTTAGCCATACTATCTGTCACGCAGACACGCGAGTGATGGCCATGCTATCTGTCACGCAGACACGCGAGTGATAGCCATGATATCCTTCACACAGGCTCGCGAGTGATAGCCATGCTATCTGTCACAGAGACACGCGAGTGATAGCCATGCTATCTGTCACACAGACACGATAGTGATAGCCATGCTAACTGTCACACAGGCTCGCGACTGACAGCCATGCTACCTGTCACACAGGCTCGCAAGTGATAGCCATGCTATCTGTCACACAGACAAGCGAGTGATAGCAATGCTATCTGTCACAAAGGCTCGTGAGTGATAGCCATACTATCTGTCACGCAGACACGCGAATGATAGCCATGCCAACTGTTACGCAGACATGCGAGTGATAGCCATGCTATCTGTCACACAGGCTCGCGAGTGATAGTTATGCTAACTGTCATACAGGCTCGCGATTGATAGCCATGCTATCTGTCACACAGGTTCGAGAGTGATAGCCATGCTAACTGTCACACAGACACGGGAGTGATAGCCATGCTACCTGTCACGAAGACACGCGAGTGATAGCAATGCTATCCGTCACACAGACACACGAGTGATAGCCATGCTAACTGTCACACGGGCTCGCGCGTAATAGCCATGCTATCTGTCACACAGACAAACGAGTGATAGCCATGCTAACTGTCACACAAACACGCGAGTGATACCTATGCTATCTGTCACACAGACACGTGAGTGATAGCCATGCTAACTGCCATACAGACACGCGAGTGATAGCCATGCTATCTGTCACACAGACACGCGAGTGATAGCCATGCTATCTGTCATAGGGGCTAGGCTCGCGAGTGATAGCCATGCTATCTGTCACACAGGTTCGAGAGTTATAGCCATGCTAACTGTCACACAGACACGCGAGTGATAGCCATGCTAACTGTCACGCAGACAAGCGAGTGATAACAACGCTATCTGTCACACAGACACGCGAGTGATAGCCATGCTATCTGTCAGACAGGCTCGCGAGTGATAGCCATGCTATCTGTCACACAGGCTCGAGAATGTTAGCCATGCTATCTGTCACACAGGTTCGAGAGTGATAGCCATGCTAACTGTCACACAGGCTCGCGAGTGATAGTCATGCTAACTGTCACACAGGCTCGCGAGTTATGGCCATGCTATCTGTCACACAGACACGCGAGTGATAGCCATGCTATCTGTCACACAGGCCCGCGAGTGATAGCCATGCTAACTGTCACACAAACACGCGAGTGATACCTATGCTATCTGTCACACAGACACGTGAGTGATAGCCATGCTAACTGCCATACAGACACGCGAGTGATAGCCATGCTATCTGTCACACAGACACGCGAGTGATAGCCATGCTATCTGTCATACGGGCTAGCCTCGCGAGTGATAGCCATGCTATCTGTCACACAGGTTCGAGAGTGATAGCCATGCTAACTGTCACACAGACACGCGAGTGATAGCCATGCTAACTGTCACGCAGACAAGCGAGTGATAGCAATGCTATCTGTCACACAGGCTTGGGAGTTATGGCCATTCTATCTGTCACACAGACACGCGAGTGATAGCCATGCTGTCTGTCACACAGACACGCGAGTGATAGCCATATTATCTGTCACACAGGCTCGCGAGTGATAGACATGCTATCTGTCACACATACACGCGAGTGATAGCCATGCTAGCTGTCAGACAGGCTCGCGAGAGATAGCCATGCTATCTGTCACACAGACATGTGAGTGATAGCCATGCTATCTGTCACACAAACACGCGAGTGATAGCCATGCTATCTGTCAGACAGGCTCGCGAGTGATAACGATGCTATCTGTCACGCAGACACACGACTGATAGCCATGCTAACTGCCACACAGGCTCACGAGTGATAGCCATGCTAACGGTCACACAAACACGCGAGTGATAGCCATGCTATCTGTCACACATGGTCGTGAGTGATAGCCATGCTATCTGTCACGCAGACACGCGAATGATAGCCATGCTAACTGCCACACAGGCTCCCGAGTGATAGCCATGCTATCTGTCACACAGACACGCAAGTGATAGCCATATTATCTGTCACACAGGCTCGCAAGTGAGAGCCATGCTATCTGTCACCCAGACACGCGAGTTATAGCCATGCTATCTGTCACACAGACATGCGAGTCATAGCCATGCTATCTGTCATGCAGACACACGAGTGATAGTCATGCTAACAGTCACACAGGCTTGCGAGTGATAGTCATGCTAACGGTCACACAAACACGCGAGCGATAGCCAAACTAACTGTCACAGGCTCGCGAGTGATAGCCATGCTATCTGTCACGCAGACACGTCAGTGATAGCCATGCTATCTGTCACACAGGCTCGCGAGTGATAGCCATGCTATTTGTCACACAGACACGCGAGTGTTAGACATACTATCTGTCACGCAGACACGCGAGTGATAGCCATGCTATCTGTCACACAGACACGCGAGTGATAGCCATGCTAACTGTCACGCAGACAAGCGAGTGATGGCAATGCTATCTGTCACACAGGCTCGCGAGTTATGGCCATGCTATCTGTCACACAGACACGCGAGTGATAGCCATGCTATCTGTCACACAGACACGCGAGTGATAGCCATATTATCTGTCACACAGACACACGAGTGTTAGCCATACTATCTGTCACGCAGACACGCGAGTGATGGCCATGCTATCTGTCACGCAGACACGCGAGTGATAGCCATGATATCCTTCACACAGGCTCGCGAGTGATAGCCATGCTATCTGTCACACAGACACGCGAGTGATAGCCATGCTATCTGTCACACAGACACGATAGTGATAGCCATGCTAACTGTCACACAGGCTCGCGACTGACAGCCATGCTACCTGTCACACAGGCTCGCAAGTGATAGCCATGCTATCTGTCACACAGACAAGCGAGTGATAGCAATGCTATCTGTCACAAAGGCTCGTGAGTGATAGCCATACTATCTGTCACGCAGACATGCGAGTGATAGCCATGCTATCTGTCACACAGGCTCGCGAGTGATAGTTATGCTAACTGTCATACAGGCTCGCGATTGATAGCCATGCTATCTGTCACACAGGTTCGAGAGTGATAGCCATGCTAACTGTCACACAGACACGGGAGTGATAGCCATGCTACCTGTCACGAAGACACGCGAGTGATAGCAATGCTATCCGTCACACAGACACACGAGTGATAGCCATGCTAACTGTCACACGGGCTCGCGCGTAATAGCCATGCTATCTGTCACACAGACAAACGAGTGATAGCCATGCTAACTGTCACACGGGCTCGCGCGTAATAGCCATGCTATCTGTCACACAGACAAACGAGTGATAGCCATGCTAACTGTCACACAAACACGTGAGTGATAGCCATGCTAACTGCCATACAGACACGCGAGTGATAGCCATGCTATCTGTCACACAGACACGCGAGTGATAGCCATGCTATCTGTCATAGGGGCTAGGCTCGCGAGTGATAGCCATGCTAACTGCCATACAGACACGCGAGTGATAGCCATGCTATCTGTCACACAGACACGCGAGTGATAGCCATGCTATCTGTCATAGGGGCTAGGCTCGCGAGTGATAGCCATGCTATCTGTCACACAGGTTCGAGAGTTATAGCCATGCTAACTGTCACACAGACACGCGAGTGATAGCCATGCTAACTGTCACGCAGACAAGCGAGTGATAGCAACGCTATCTGTCACACAGACACGCGAGTGATAGCCATGCTATCTGTCAGACAGGCTCGCGAGTGATAGCGATGCAATCTGTCACGCAGACACACGAGTGATAGCCATGCTAACTGACACACAGGCTCACGAGTGATAGCCATGCTAACGGTCACACAGACACTCGAGTGATAGCCATGCTAACTGTCACACAGGCTTGCGAATGATAGCCATGCTATCTGTCCCGCAGACACGTGAGTGATAGCCATGCTATCTGTCACACATGCTCGTGAGTGATAGCCATGGTATCTGTCACGCAGACACGCGAATGATAGCCATGCTAACTGTCACACAGACACGCAAGTGATAGCCATATTATCTGTCACACAGGCTCGCAGGTGAGAGCCATGCTATCTGTCACCCAGACACCTGAGTGATAGCCATGCTATCTGTCACACAAACACGCGAGTGATAGCCATGCTATCTGTCAGACAGGCTCGCGAGTGATAGCGATGCTATCTGTCACGCAGACACACGAGTGATAGCCATGCTAACTGCCACACAGGCTCACGAGTGATAGCCATGCTAACGGTCACACAGACACTCGAGCGATAGCCATGCTAACTGTCACACAGGCTCGCGAGTGATAGCCATGCTATCTGTCACGCAGATACGTGAGTGATAGCCATGCTAACTGTCACAGGCTCGCGAGTGATAGCCATGCTATCTGTCACACAGACACGTGAGTGATAGCCATGCCATCTGTCACACAGGCTCGCGAGTGATAGCCATGCTATTTGTCACACTGGCTCGCGAGTGATAGCCATGCTAACTGTCACACAGACACACGAGTGTTAGCCATACTATCTGTCACGCAGACACGCGAGTGATAGCCATGATATCCTTCACAAAGGCTCGCGAGTGATAGCCATGCTATCAGTCACACAGACACGCGAGTGATAGCCATGCTATCTGTCACACAGACACAAGAGTGATAGCCATGCTAACTGTCATACAGGCTCGCGACTGATAGCCATGCTAACTGTCACACAGGCTCGCAAGTGATAACCATGCTAACTGTCACACAGGCTCGCGAGTGATAGCCATGCTATCTGTCACACAGACACGCGAGTGATAGCCATGCTGTGTGTCACGCAGACACGCGAGTGATAGCCATGCTATCTGTCACGCAGACACGCGAGTGATAGCCATACTATCTGTCACACAGACACGCGAGTGATAGCCATGCTATCTGTCACGCAGACACGCGAATGATAGCCATGCCAACTGTTACGCAGACATGCGAGTGATAGCCATGCTATCTTTCACACAGACACGCGAATGATAGCCACGCTATCTGTCACACAGACACGCGAATGATAGCCACGCTATCTGTCACGCAGACACGCGAGTGATAGCCATGCTGACTGTCACACAGACACACGACTGAAAGCCATGCTATCCGTCACACGGGCTCGCGAGTGATAGCCATGCTATCTGTCACACAGGCTCGAGAATGATAGCCATGCTATCTGTCACACAGGTTAGAGAGTGATAGCCATGCTAACTGTCACACAGGCTCGCGAGTGATAGTCATGCTAACTGTCACACAGGCTCGCGAGTTATGGCCATGCTATCTGTCACACAGACACGCGAGTGATAGCCATGCTATCTGTCACACAGGCTCGCGAGTGATAGCCATGCTATCTGTCACACAGGCTCGCGAGTGATAGCCATGCTAACTGTCACACAAACACCCGAGTGATAGCTATGCTGTGTGTCACGCAGACACGCGAGTGATAGCCATGCTATCTGTCACACAGACACAAGAGTGATAGCCATGCTAACTGTCATACAGGCTCACGACTGATAGCCATGCTAACTGTCACACAGGCTCGCAAGTGATAGCCATGCTAACTGTCACACAGGCTCGCGAGTGATAGCCATGCTATCTGTCACACAGACACGTGAGTGATAGCCATGCTATCTGTCACACAGGCTCGCGAGTGATAGACATGCTATCTGTCACACAGACACGCGAGTGATAGCCATGCTGTGTGTCAGGCAGACACGCGAGTGATAGCCATGCTATCTGTCACACACTCTCGCGAGTGATAGCCATTTTATCTGTCACACAGGCACGCGAGTGATAGCCATGCTAACTGTCAAACAGGATCGCAAGTGATAGCCATGCTAACTGTCACACAGGCTCGCGAGTGATACCCACGCTATCTATCACGCAGACACGTGAGTGATAGCCATGCTATCTGTCACACAGGCTCGCGAGTGATAGCCATGCTATCTGTCACACAGACACGCGAGTGATAGCCATGCTATGGGTCACGCAGACACGCGAGTGATAGCCATGCTATCTGTCACACCGCTCGCGAGTGATAGCCATCCTATCTGTCACACAGGCACGCGAGTGATAGTCAAGCTAACTGTCACACAGACACGCGAGTGATAGCTATGCTAACTGTCACACAGGCTCGCGAGTGATAGCCATGCTATCTGTCACGCAGACACGTGAGTGATAGCCATGCTATCTGTCACGCAGACACGCGAGTGATAGCCATGCTATCTGTCACACAGACACGCGAGTGATAGCCATGCTATCTGTCACGCAGACACGCGAATGATAGCCATGCCAACTGTTACGCAGACATGCGAGTGATAGCCATGCTATCTTTCACACAGACACGCGAATGATAGCCACGCTATCTGTCACACAGACACGCGAATGATAGCCACGCTATCTGTCACGCAGACACGCGAGTGATAGCCATGCTGACTGTCACACAGACACACGACTGAAAGCCATGCTATCCGTCACACGGGCTCGCGAGTGATAGCCATGCTATCTGTCACACAGGCTCGAGAATGATAGCCATGCTATCTGTCACACAGGTTAGAGAGTGATAGCCATGCTAACTGTCACACAGGCTCGCGAGTGATAGTCATGCTAACTGTCACACAGGCTCGCGAGTTATGGCCATGCTATCTGTCACACAGACACGCGAGTGAGAGCCATGCTAACTGTCACACAGGCTCGCAAGTGATAGCCATGCTATCTGTCACACAGGCTCGCGAGTGATAGCCATGCTAACTGTCACACAAACACCCGAGTGATAGCTATGCTGTGTGTCACGCAGACACGCGAGTGATAGCCATGCTATCTGTCACACAGACACAAGAGTGATAGCCATGCTAACTGTCATAGAGGCTCGCGACTGATAGCCATGCTAACTGTCACACAGGCTCGCAAGTGATAGCCATGCTAACTGTCACACAGGCTCGCGAGTGATAGCCATGCTATCTGTCACACAGACACGTGAGTGATAGCCATGCTATCTGTCACACAGGCTCGCGAGTGATAGCCATGCTATCTGTCACACAGACACGCGAGTGATAGCCATGCTGTGTGTCAGGCAGACACGCGAGTGATAGCCATGCTATCTGTCACACACGCTCGCGAGTGATAGCCATCTTATCTGTCACACAGGCACGCGAGTGATAGCCATGCTAACTGTCAAACAGGATCGCTAGTGATAGCCATGCTAACTGTCACACAGGCTCGCGAGTGATACCCACGCTATCTATCACGCAGACACGTGAGTGATAGCCATGCTATCTGTCACACCGGCTCGCGAGTGATAGCCATGCTATCTGTCACACAGACACGCGAGTGATAGCCATGCTATGGGTCACGCAGACACGCGAGTGATAGCCATGCCAACTGTTACGCAGACATGCGAGTGATAGCCATGCTATCTTTCACACAGACACGCGAATGATAGCCACGCTATCTGTCACACAGACACGCGAATGATAGCCACGCTATCTGTCACGCAGACACGCGAGTGATAGCCATGCTGACTGTCACACAGACACACGACTGAAAGCCATGCTATCCGTCACACGGGCTCGCGAGTGATAGCCATGCTATCTGTCACACAGGCTCGAGAATGATAGCCATGCTATCTGTCACACAGGTTAGAGAGTGATAGCCATGCTAACTGTCACACAGGCTCGCGAGTGATAGTCATGCTAACTGTCACACAGGCTCGCGAGTTATGGCCATGCTATCTGTCACACAGACACGCGAGTGATAGCCATGCTATCTGTCACACAGGCTCGCGAGTGATAGCCATGCTATCTGTCACACAGGCTCGCGAGTGATAGCCATGCTAACTGTCACACAAACACCCGAGTGATAGCTATGCTATCTGTCACACAGACACGTGAGTGATAGCCATGCTAACTGCCATACAGACACGCGAGTGATAGCCATGCTATCTGTCACACAGACACGCGAGTGATAGCCATGCTATCTGTCATACGGGCTAGGCTCGCGAGTGATAGCCATGCTATCTGTCACACAGGTTCGAGAGTGATAGCCATGCTAACTGTCACACAGACACGCGAGTGATAGCCATGCTAACTGTCACGCATACAAGCGATTGATAGCAATGCTATCTGTCACACAGGCTCGCGAGTGATAGCCATGCTATCTGTCACACAGACACGCGAGTGATAGCCATATTATCTGTCACACAGGCTCGGGAGTGAAAGACATGCTATCTGTCACACAGACACGCGAGGGATAGCCATGCTATCTGTCAGACAGGCTCGCGAGAGATAGCCATGCTTTCTGTCACACAGACACGCGAGTGATAGCCATGCTATATGTCACACAGACACGCGAGTGATAGCCATGCTATCTGTCAGACAGGCTCGCGAGTGATAGCGATGCTATCTGTCACGCAGACACACGAATGATAGCCATGCTAACTGCCACACAGGCTCGCGAGTGATAGCCTTTCTATCTGTCACACAGACACGCAAGTGATAGCCATATTATCTGTCACACAGGCGCGCAAGTGAGAGCCATGCTATCTGTCACCCAGACACGCGAGTCATAGCCATGCTATCTGTCACACATACACGCGAGTCATAGCCATGCTATCTGTCTGACAGGCTCGCGAGTGATAGTCATGCTAACAGTCACACAGGCTTGCGAGTGATAGCCATGCTAACGGTCACACAAACACGCGAGCGATAGCCATGCTAACTGTCACAGGCTCGCGAGTGATAGCCATGCTATCTGTCACGCAGACACGTGAGTGATACCCATGCTATCTGTCACACAGGTTCGCGAGTGATAGCCATGCTATTTGTCACACAGACACTCGAGTGATAGCCATGCTAACTGTCACACTGGCTCGCGAGTGATAGCCATGCTAACTGTCACACAGACACACGAGGGTTAGCCAAACTATCTGTCACGCAGACACGCGAGTGATAGCCATGATATCATTCACACAGGCTCGCGAGTGAAAGCTAGGCTATCAGTCACACAGGCTCGCGAGTGATAGCCATGCTAACTGTCACGCAGACACGTGAGTGATAGCCATGCTATGTGTCACGCAGACACGCGAGTGATAGCCATGCTATCTGTCACACAGGCTCGCGAGTGATAGCCATGCTATTTGTCACACAGACACGCGAGTGTTAGGCATACTATCTGTCACTCAGACACGCGAGTGATAGCCATGCTATCTGTCACACAGACACGCGAGTGATAGTCATGCTAACTGTCACACTGGCTCGCGAGTGATAGCCATGCTAACTGTCACACAGACACACGAGTGTTAGCCATACTATCTGTCACGCAGACACGCGAGTGATAGCCATGTTATCCTTCATACAGGCTCGCGAGTGATAGCCATGTTATCTGTCACACAGACACAAGAGTGATAGCCATGCTAACTGTCACACAGGCTCGCGACTGATAGCCATGCTAACTGTCACACAGGCTCGCGAGTGATACCCACGCTATCTATCACGCAGACACGTGAGTGATAGCCATGCTATCTGTCACGCAGACACGGGAGTGATAGCCATGCTATTTGTCACACAGACACTCGAGTAATAGCCATGCTAACTGTCACACTGGCTCGCGAGTGATAGCCATGCTAACTGTCACACAGACACACGAGTGTTAGCCATACTATCTGTCACGCAGACACGCGAGTGATAGCCATGATATCCTTCACACAGGCTCACGAGTGATAGCCATGCTATCAGTCACACAAACACGCGAGTGATAGCCATGCTATCTGTCACACAGACACAAGAGTGACAGGCTCGCGAGTGATACCTACGCTATCTATCACGCAGACACGTGAGTGATAGCCATACTATCTGTAGCACAGGCTCGCGAGTGATAGCCATGCTATCTGTCACACAGACACGCGAGTGATAGCCATGCTAACTGTCACACAGGCTCGCGAGTGATAGCCATGCTATCTGTCACGCAGACACGTGAGTGATAGCCATGCTATGTGTCACGCAGACACGCGAGTGATAGCCATGCTATCTGTCACACACGCTCGCGAGTGATAGCCATCCTATCTGTCACATAGGCTAGCGAGTGATAGTCAAGCTAAGTGTCACACAGGCTCGCGAGTGATAGCCATGCTATCTGTCACGCAGACACGCGAGTGTTAGCCATACTATCTGTCACGCAGACACGCGAGTGATAGCCATGCTATCTGTCACACAGACACGCGAGTGATAGCCATGCTAACTGTCACACAGACACGCTAGTGATAGCCATGCTATCTGTCACGCAGACACGCGAGTGATAGCCATGCTATCTGTCACACTGGCTCGCGAGTGATAGCCATGCTAACTGTCACACAGACACACGAGTGTTAGCCATACTATCTGTCACGCAGACACGCGAGTGATAGCCATGATATCCTTCACACAGGCTCGCGAGTGATAGCCATGCTATCAGTCACAGAGACACGCGAGTGATAGTCATGTTATCTGTCACACAGACACAAGAGTGATAGCCATGCTAACTGTCACACAGGCTCGCGACTGATAGCCATGCTAACTGTCACACAGGCTCGCGAGTGATACCCACGCTATCTATCACGCAGACACGTGAGTGATAGCCATGATATCTGTCACACAGGCTCGCGAGTGATAGCCATGCTATCTGTCACACAGACAGGCGAGTGATAGCCATGCTATGGGTCACGCAGACACGCGAGTGATAGCCATGCTATCTGTCACACACGCTCGCGAGTGATAGCCATCCTATCTGTCACACAGGCACGCGAGTGATAGTCAAGCTAACTGTCACACAGCCACGCGAGTGATAGCCATGCTAACTGTCACACAGGCTCGCGAGTGATAGCCATGCTATCTGTCACGCAGACACGTGAGTAATAGCCATGCTATCTGTCACGCAGACACGCGAGTGATAGCCATGCTATCTGTCACACAGACACGCGAGTGATAGTCATACTATCTGTCACGCAGACACGTGAGTGATAGCCATGCTATCTGTCACGCAGACACGCGAATGATAGCCATGCCAACTGTTACGCAGACATGCGAGTGATAGCCATGCTATCTTTCACACAGACACGCGAATGATAGCCACGCTATCTGTCACGCAGACACGCGAGTGATAGCCATGCTGACTGTCACACAGACACACGACTGAAAGCCATGCTATCCGTCACACAGGCTCGCGAGTGATAGCCATACTATCTGTCACACAGGCTCGAGAATGATAGCCATGCTATCTGTCACACAGGTTCGAGAGTGATAGCCATGCTAACTGTCACACAGGCTCGCGAGTGATAGTCATGCTAACTGTCACACAGGCTCGCGAGTTATGGCCATGCTATCTGTCACACAGACACGCGAGTGATAGCCATGCTATCTGTCACACAGGCTCGCGAGTGATAGCCATGCTATCTGTCACACAGGCTCGCGAGTGATAGCCATGCTAACTGTCACACAAACACCCGAGTTATAGCTATGCTATCTGTCACACAGACACGTGAGTGATAGCCATGCTAACTGCCATACAGACACGCGAGTGATAGCCATGCTATCTGTCACACAGACACGCGAGTGATAGCCATGCTATCTGTCATACGGGCTAGGCTCACGCGTGATAGCCATGCTATCTGTCACACAGGTTCGAGAGTGATAGCCATGCTAACTGTCACACAGACACGCGAGTGATAGCCACGCTAACTGTCACGCAGACAAGCGATTGATAGCAATGCTATCTGTCACACAGGCTCGCGAGTGATAGCCATGCTATCTGTCACACAGACACGCGAGTGATAGCTATATTATCTGTCACACAGGCTCGGGAGTGATAGACATGCTATCTGTCACACAGACACGCGAGGGATAGCCATGCTATCTGTCAGACAGGCTCGCGAGAGATAGCCATGCTATCTGTCACACAGACACGCGAGTGATAGCCATGCTATCTGTCACACATACACGCGAGTGATAGCCATGCTATCTGTCAGACAGGCTCGCGAGTGATAGCGATGCTATCTGTCACGCAGACACACGAATGATAGCCATGCTAACTGCCACACAGGCTCGCGAGTGATAACCATGCTATCTGTCACACAGACACGCAAGTGATAGCCATATTATCTGTCACACAGGCTCGCAAGTGAGAGCCATGCTATCTGTCACCCAGACACGCGAGTCATAGCCATGCTATCTGTCACACAGACACGCGAGTCATAGCCATGCTATCTGTCTGACAGGCTCGCGAGTGATAGCCATGCTATCTGCCATGCAGACACACGAGTGATAGTCATGCTAACAGTCACACAGGCTTGCGAGTGATAGCCATGCTAACGGTCACACAAACACGTGAGCGATAGCCATGCTAACTGTCACAGGCTCGCGAGTGATAGCCATGCTATCTGTCACGCAGACACGTGAGTGATAGCCATGCTATCTGTCACACAGGCTCGCGAGTGATAGCCATGCTATTTGTCACACAGACACTCTAGTGATAGCCATGCTAACTGTCACACTGGCTCGCGAGTGATAGCCATGCTAACTGTCACACAGACACACGAGTGTTAGCCATAGTATCTGTCACGCAGACACGCGAGTGATAGCCATGATATCCTTCACACAGGCTCGCGAGTGATAGACATGCTATCACTCACACAGACACGCGAGTGATAGCCATGCTATCTGTCACACAGACACAAGAGTGACAGGCTCGCGAGTGATACCCACGCTATCTATCACGCAGACACGTGAGTGATAGCCATACTATCTGTAGAACAGGCTCGCGAGTGATAGCCATGCTATCTGTCACACAGACACGCGAGTGATAGCCATGCTAACTGTCACACAGGCTCGCGAGTGATAGCCATGCTATCTGTCACGCAGACACGTGAGTGATAGCCATGCTATGTGTCACGCGGACACGCGAGTGATAGCCATGCTATCTGTCACACACGCTCGCGAGTGATAGCCATCCTATCTGTCACACAGGCACGCGAGTGATAGTCAAGCTAACTGTCACACAGGCTCGCGAGTGATAGCCATGCTATCTGTCACGCAGACACGCGAGTGTTAGCCATACTATCTGTCACGCAGACACGCGAGTGATAGCCATGCTATCTGTCACACAGACACGCGAGTGATAGGCATACTATCTGTCACGCAGACACGTGAGTGATAGCCATGCAATCTGTCACACAGACGCGAGTGATAGCCATGCTAACTGTCACACAGGCTCGCGAGTGATAGCCATGCTATCTGTCACGCAGACACGTGAGTGATAGCCATGCTATCTGTCACACAGACACGCGTGTGATAGCCATGCTATCTGTCACACAGACCGCGAGTGATAGCCATGCTAACTGTCACACAGACACGCACGTGATAGCCATGCTATCTGTCACGCAGACACGCGAGTGATAGCCATGATATCTTTTACACAGGCTCGCGAGTGATACCCATGCTATCTGTCACACAGGCTCGCGAGTGATAGCCATGCTATTTGTCACACAGACACGCGAGTGTTAGGCATACTATCTGTCACGCAGACACGCGAGTGATAGCCATGCTATCTGTCACACAGACACGCGAGTGATAGTCATGCTAACTGTCACACTGGCTCACGAGTGATAGCCATGCTAACTGTCACTCAGACACACGAGTGTTAGCCATACTATCTGTCACGCAGACACGCGAGTGATAGCCATGATATCCTTCACACAGGCTCGCGAGTGATAGCCATGCTATCAGTCACACAGACACGCGAGTGATAGCCATGTTATCTGTCACACAGACACAAGAGTGATAGCCATGCTAACTGTCACACAGGCTCGCGACTGATAGCCATGCTAACTGTCACACAGGCTCGCAAGTGATAGCCATGCTAACTGTCACACAGGCTCGCGAGTGATACCCACGCTATCTATCACGCAGACACGTGAGTGATAGCCATGCTATCTGTCACACAGGCTCGCGAGTGATAGCCATGCTATCTGTCACACAGACACGCGAGTGATAGCCATGCTATGGGTCACGCAGACACGCGAGTGATAGCCATGCTATCTGTCACACACGCTCGCGAGTGATAGCCATGCTATCTGTCACACAGGCACGCGAGTGATAGTCAAGCTAACTGTCACACAGGCTCGCGAGTGATAGCCATGCTATCTGTCACGCAGACACGTGAGTGATAGCCATGCTATCTGTCACACAGACACGTGAATGATAGCCATGCTATCTGTCACGCAGACACGCGAATGATAGCCATGCCAACTGTTACGCAGACATGCGAGTGATAGCCATGCTATCTTTCACACAGACACGCGAATGATAGCCACGCTATCTGTCACGCAGACACGCGAGTAATAGCCATGCAGACTGTCACACAGACACACGACTGAAAGCCATGCTATCCGTCACACAGGCTCGCGAGTGATAGCCATGCTATCTGTCACACAGGCTCGAGAATGATAGCCATGCTATCTGTCACACAGGTTCGAGAGTGCTAGCCATGCTAACTGTCACACAGGCTCGCGAGTTATGGCCATGCTATCTGTCACACAGACACGCGAGTGATAGCCATGCTATCTGTCACACAGGCTCGCGAGTGATAGCCATGCTATCTGTCACACAGGCTCGCGAGAGATAGCCATGCTAACTGTCACACAAACACGTGAGTGATAGCTATGCTATCTGTCACACAGACACGTGAGTGATAGCCATGCTAACTGCCATATAGACACGCGAGTGATATCCATGCTATCTGTCACACAGAGACGCGAGTGATAGCCATGCTATCTGTCACACAGACACGCAAGGGATAGCCATGCTATCTGTCAGACAGGCTCGCGAGAGATAGCCATGCTATCTGTCACACAGACACGCGAGTGATAGCCATGCTATCTGTCACACAGACACGCGAGTGATAGCCATGCTATCTGTCACACAGGTTCGAGAGTGATAGCCATGCTAACTGTCACACAGACACGCGAGTGATAGCCATGCTAACTGTCACGCAGACAAGCGATTGATAGCAATGCTATCTGTCACACAGGCTCGCGAGTGATAGCCATGCTATCTGTCACACAGACACGCGAGTGATAGCCATATTATCTGTCACACTGGCTCGCGAGTGATAGACATGCTATCTGTCACACAGACACGCAAGGGATAGCCATGCTATCTGTCAGACATGCTCGCGAGAGATAGCCATGCTATCTGTCACACAGACACGCGAGTGATAGCCATGCTATCTGTCACACAGACACGCGAGTGATAGCCATGCTATCTGTCAGACAGGCTCGCGAGTGATAGCGATGCTATCTGTCACGCAGACACACGAGAGATAGCCATGCTAACTGCCACACAGGCTCACGAGTGATAGCCATGCTAACGGTCACACAGACACTCGAGCGATAGCCATGCTAACTGTCACACAGGCTCGCGAGTGATAGCCATGCTATCTGTCACGCAGACACGTGAGTGATAGCCATGCTATCTGTCACACATGCTCGTGAGTGATAGCCATGTTATCTGTTACGCAGACACGCGAATGATAGCCATTCTAACTGCCACACAGGCTCGCGAGTGATAGCCATGCTATCTGTCACACAGACACGCGAGTCATAGCCATGCTATCTGTCTGACAGGCTCGCGAGTGATAGCCATGCTATCTGCCATGCAGACACACGAGTGATAGTCATGCTATCTGTCACACAGGCTCGGGAGTAATAGCCATACTATCTGTCACGCAGACACGCGATTGATAGCCATGCTATCTGTCACGCAGACACGCGAGTGATAGCCATGCCATCTGTCACACAGGCTCGCTAGTGATGGCCATGCTATCTCTCACACAGGCACGCGAGTGATAGCCATGCTATCTGTCACACAGGCTCGCGAGTGATAGCCATGCTAACTGTCACGCAGACACGCGAGTGATAGCCATGCTAACAGTCACTCAGGCTCGCGAGTGATAGCCATGCTATCTGTCACGCAGACACGCGAGTGATAGCCATGCTAACTGTCACTCAGGCTCGCGAGTGATAGCCATGCTAACTGTCACGCTGACACTCGAGTGATAGCCATGCTAACTGTCACACAGGCACACGAGTGATAGCCATGCTATCTGTCACAAAGGCACGCGAGTGATAGCCATGCTATCTGTCACACAGACACGCGAGCGATAGCCATGCTATCTGTCACACAGGCTCGCGAGTGATAGCCATGCTATCTGTCACACAGACACGCGAGTGATAGCCATGCTATGGGTCACGCAGACACGCGAGTGATAGCCATGCTATCTGTCACACACGCTCGCGAGTGATAGCCATCCTATCTGTCACACAGGCACGCGAGTGATAGTCAAGCTAACTGTCACACAGGCTCGCGAGTGATAGCCATGCTATCTGTCACGCAGACACGTGAGTGATAGCCATTCTAACTGCCACACAGGCTCGCGAGTGATAGCCATGCTATCTGTCACACAGACACGCAAGTGATAACCATATTATCTGTCACACAGGCTCGCAAGTGAGAGCCATGCTATCTGTCACCCAGACACGCGAGTCATAGCCATGCTATCTGTCACACAGACACGCGAGTCATAGCCATGCTATCTGTCTGACAGGCTCGCGAGTGATAGCAATGCTATCTGCCATGCAGACACACGAGTGATAGTCATGCTAACAGTCACACAGGCTTGCGAGTGATAGCCATGCTAACGGTCACACAATCACGCGAGCGATAGCCATGCTAACTGTCACAGGCTCGCGAGTGATAGCCATGCTATCTGTCACGCAGACACGTGAGTGATAGCCATGCTAACTGTCACACTGGCTCGCGAGTGATAGCCATGCTAACTGTCACACAGGCACACGAGTGATAGCCATGCTATCTGTCACAAAGGCACGCGAGTGATAGCCATGCTATCTGTCACACAGACACGCGAGCGATAGCCATGCTATCTGTCACACAGGCTCGCGAGTGATAGCCATGCTATCTGTCACACAGACACGCGAGTGATAGCCATGCTATGGGTCACGCAGACACGCGAGTGATAGCCATGCTATCTGTCACACACGCTCGCGAGTGATAGCCATCCTATCTGTCACACAGGCACGCGAGTGATAGTCAAGCTAACTGTCACACAGGCTCGCGAGTGATAGCCATGCTATTTGTCACACAGACACGCGAGTGTTAGGCATACTATCTGTCACGCAGACACGCGAGTGATAGCCATGCTATCTGTCACACAGACACGCGAGTGATAGCCATGCTAACTGTCACACTGGCTCGCGAGTGATAGCCATGCTAACTGTCACACAGACACACGAGTGTTAGCCATACTATCTGTCACGCAGACACGCGAGTGATAGCCATGATATCCTTCACACAGGATCGCGATTGATAGCCATGCTATCAGTCACACAGACACGCGAGTGATAGCCATGCTATCTGTCACACAGACACAAGAGTGATAGTCATGCTAACTGTCACACAGACACGTGAGTGATAGCCATGCTATCTGTCACACATGCTCGTGAGTGATAGCCATGCTATCTGTCACGCAGACACGCGAATGATAGCCATGCTAACTGCCACACAGACACGCAAGTGATAGCTATATTATCTGTCACACAGGCTCGCAAGAGAGAGCCATGCTATCTGTCACCCAGACACGCGAGTCGTAGCCATGCTATCTGTCACACAGACACGCGAGTCATAGCCATGCTATCTGTCTGACAGGCTCGCGAGTGATAGCCATGCTATCTGCCATGCAGACACACGAGTGATAGTCATGCTAACAGTCACACAGGCTTGCGAGTGATAGCCATGCTAACGGTCACAGGCTCGCGAGTGATAGCCATGCTATCTGTCACGCAGACCCGTGAGTGATAGCCATGCTATCTGTCACACAGGCTCGCGAGTGATAGCCATGCTATTTGTCACACAGACACGCGAGTGTTAGGCATACTATCTGTCACGCAGACACGCGAGTGATAGCCATGCTATCTGTCACACAGACACGCGAGTGATAGCCATGCTAACTGTCACACTGGCTCGCGAGTGATAGCCATGCTAACTGTCACACAGACACACGAGTGTTAGCCATACTATCTGTCACGCAGACACGCGAGTGATAGCCATGATATCCTTCACACAGGATCGCGATTGATAGCCATGCTATCAGTCACACAGACACGCGAGTGATAGCAATGCTATCTGTCACACAGACACAAGAGTGATAGTCATGCTAACTGTCACACAGACACGTGAGTGATAGCCATGCTATCTGTCACACATGCTCGTGAGTGATAGCCATGCTATCTGTCACGCAGACACGCGAATGATAGCCATGCTAACTGCCACACAGACACGCAAGTGATAGCTATATTATCTGTCACACAGGCTCGCAAGAGAGAGCCATGCTATCTGTCACCCAGACACGCGAGTCGTAGCCATGCTATCTGTCACACAGACACGCGAGTCATAGCCATGCTATCTGTCTGACAGGCTCGCGAGTGATAGCCATGCTATCTGCCATGCAGACACACGAGTGATACTCATGCTAACAGTCACACAGGCTTGCGAGTGATAGCCATGCTAACGGTCACAGGCTCGCGAGTGATAGCCATGCTATCTGTCACGCAGACCCGTGAGTGATAGCCATGCTATCTGTCACACAGGCTCGCGAGTGATAGCCATGCTATTTGTCACACAGACACGCGAGTGTTAGGCATACTATCTGTCACGCAGACACGCGAGTGATAGCCATGCTATCTGTCACACAGACACGCGAGTGATAGCCATGCTAACTGTCACACTGGCTCGCGAGTGATAGCCATGCTAACTGTCACACAGACACACGAGTGTTAGCCATACTATCTGTCACGCAGACACGCGAGTGATAGCCATGATATCCTTCACACAGGCTCGCGAGTGATAGCCATGCTATCAGTCACACAGACAGGCGAGTGATAGCCATGCTATCTGTCACACAGACACAAGAGTGATAGCCATGCTAACTGTCACACAGGCTCGCAAGTGATAGCCATGCTAACTGTCACACAGGCTCGCGAGTGATTCCCACGCTATCTATCACGCAGACACGTGAGTGATAGCCATGCTATCTGTCACACAGGCTCGCAAGTGATAGCCATGCTATCTGTCACACAGACACGCGAGTGATAGCCATGCTATGGGTCACGCAGACACGCGAGTGATAGCCATGCTATCTGTCACACACGCTCGCGAGTGATAGCCATCCTATCTGTCACACAGGCACGCGAGTGATAGTCAAGCTAACTGTCACACAGACACGCGAGTGATAGCCATGCTAACTGTCACACAGGCTCGCGAGTGATAGCCATGCTATCTGTCACGCAGACACGTGAGTGATAGCCATGCTATCTGTCACACAGGCTCGCGAGTGATAGCCATGCTATTTGTCACACAGACACGCGAGTGTTAGCAATACTATCTGTCACGCAGACACGCGAGTGATAGCCATGCTATCTGTCACACAGACACGCGAGTGATAGCCATGCTAACTGTCACATAGGCTCGCGACTGATAGCCATGCTAACTGTCACACAGGCTCGCGAGCGATAGCCATGCTAACTGTCACACTGGCTCGCGAGTGATAGCCAGGCTATCTGTCACGCAGACACGTGAGTGATAGCCATGCTATCTGTCACACAGGCTCGGGAGTGATAGCCATGCTATCTGTCACACAGACACGCGAGTAATAGCCATGCTATCTGTCACGCAGACACGTGAGTGATAGCCATGCTATCTGTCACACAGGCTCGCGAGTGATAGCCATGCTATTTGTCACACAGACACGCGAGTGTTAGGCATACTATCTGTCACGCAGACACGCGAGTGATAGCCATGCTATCTGTCACACAGACACGCGAGTGATAGCCATGCTAACTGTCACACTGGCTCGCGAGTGATAGCCATGCTAACTGTCACACAGACACACGAGTGTTAGCCATACTATCTGTCACGCAGACACGCGAGTGATAGCCATGATATCCTTCACACAGGATCGCGATTGATAGCCATGCTATCAGTCACACAGACACGCGAGTGATAGCCATGCTATCTGTCACACAGACACAAGAGTGATAGTCATGCTAACTGTCACACAGACACGTGAGTGATAGCCATGCTATCTGTCACACATGCTCGTGAGTGATAGCCATGCTATCTGTCACGCAGACACGCGAATGATAGCCATGCTAACTGCCACACAGACACGCAAGTGATAGCTATATTATCTGTCACACAGGCTCGCAAGAGAGAGCCATGCTATCTGTCACCCAGACACGCGAGTCGTAGCCATGCTATCTGTCACACAGACACGCGAGTCATAGCCATGCTATCTGTCTGACAGGCTCGCGAGTGATAGCCATGCTATCTGCCATGCAGACACACGAGTGATAGTCATGCTAACAGTCACACAGGCTTGCGAGTGATAGCCATGCTAACGGTCACAGGCTCGCGAGTGATAGCCATGCTATCTGTCACGCAGACCCGTGAGTGATAGCCATGCTATCTGTCACACAGGCTCGCGAGTGATAGCCATGCTATTTGTCACACAGACACGCGAGTGTTAGGCATACTATCTGTCACGCAGACACGCGAGTGATAGCCATGCTATCTGTCACACAGACACGCGAGTGATAGCCATGCTAACTGTCACACTGGCTCGCGAGTGATAGCCATGCTAACTGTCACACAGACACACGAGTGTTAGCCATACTATCTGTCACGCAGACACGCGAGTGATAGCCATGATATCCTTCACACAGGATCGCGATTGATAGCCATGCTATCAGTCACACAGACACGCGAGTGATAGCAATGCTATCTGTCACACAGACACAAGAGTGATAGTCATGCTAACTGTCACACAGACACGTGAGTGATAGCCATGCTATCTGTCACACATGCTCGTGAGTGATAGCCATGCTATCTGTCACGCAGACACGCGAATGATAGCCATGCTAACTGCCACACAGACACGCAAGTGATAGCTATATTATCTGTCACACAGGCTCGCAAGAGAGAGCCATGCTATCTGTCACCCAGACACGCGAGTCGTAGCCATGCTATCTGTCACACAGACACGCGAGTCATAGCCATGCTATCTGTCTGACAGGCTCGCGAGTGATAGCCATGCTATCTGCCATGCAGACACACGAGTGATACTCATGCTAACAGTCACACAGGCTTGCGAGTGATAGCCATGCTAACGGTCACAGGCTCGCGAGTGATAGCCATGCTATCTGTCACGCAGACCCGTGAGTGATAGCCATGCTATCTGTCACACAGGCTCGCGAGTGATAGCCATGCTATTTGTCACACAGACACGCGAGTGTTAGGCATACTATCTGTCACGCAGACACGCGAGTGATAGCCATGCTATCTGTCACACAGACACGCGAGTGATAGCCATGCTAACTGTCACACTGGCTCGCGAGTGATAGCCATGCTAACTGTCACACAGACACACGAGTGTTAGCCATACTATCTGTCACGCAGACACGCGAGTGATAGCCATGATATCCTTCACACAGGCTCGCGAGTGATAGCCATGCTATCAGTCACACAGACAGGCGAGTGATAGCCATGCTATCTGTCACACAGACACAAGAGTGATAGCCATGCTAACTGTCACACAGGCTCGCAAGTGATAGCCATGCTAACTGTCACACAGGCTCGCGAGTGATTCCCACGCTATCTATCACGCAGACACGTGAGTGATAGCCATGCTATCTGTCACACAGGCTCGCAAGTGATAGCCATGCTATCTGTCACACAGACACGCGAGTGATAGCCATGCTATGGGTCACGCAGACACGCGAGTGATAGCCATGCTATCTGTCACACACGCTCGCGAGTGATAGCCATCCTATCTGTCACACAGGCACGCGAGTGATAGTCAAGCTAACTGTCACACAGACACGCGAGTGATAGCCATGCTAACTGTCACACAGGCTCGCGAGTGATAGCCATGCTATCTGTCACGCAGACACGTGAGTGATAGCCATGCTATCTGTCACACAGGCTCGCGAGTGATAGCCATGCTATTTGTCACACAGACACGCGAGTGTTAGCAATACTATCTGTCACGCAGACACGCGAGTGATAGCCATGCTATCTGTCACACAGACACGCGAGTGATAGCCATGCTAACTGTCACATAGGCTCGCGACTGATAGCCATGCTAACTGTCACACAGGCTCGCGAGCGATAGCCATGCTAACTGTCACACTGGCTCGCGAGTGATAGCCATGCTAACTGTCACACAGACACACGAGTGTTAGCCATACTATCTGTCACGCAGACACGCGAGTGATAGCCATGATATCCTTCACACAGGCTCGCGAGTGATAGCCATGCTATCAGTCACACAGACAGGCGAGTGATAGCCATGCTATCTGTCACACAGACACAAGAGTGATAGCCATGCTAACTGTCACACAGGCTCGCAAGTGATAGCCATGCTAACTGTCACACAGGCTCGCGAGTGATTCCCACGCTATCTATCACGCAGACACGTGAGTGATAGCCATGCTATCTGTCACACAGGCTCGCAAGTGATAGCCATGCTATCTGTCACACAGACACGCGAGTGATAGCCATGCTATGGGTCACGCAGACACGCGAGTGATAGCCATGCTATCTGTCACACACGCTCGCGAGTGATAGCCATCCTATCTGTCACACAGGCACGCGAGTGATAGTCAAGCTAACTGTCACACAGACACGCGAGTGATAGCCATGCTAACTGTCACACAGGCTCGCGAGTGATAGCCATGCTATCTGTCACGCAGACACGTGAGTGATAGTCATGCTATCTGTCACACAGGCTCGCGAGTGATAGCCATGCTATTTGTCACACAGACACGCGAGTGTTAGCAATACTATCTGTCACGCAGACACGCGAGTGATAGCCATGCTATCTGTCACACAGACACGCGAGTGATAGCCATGCTAACTGTCACATAGGCTCGCGACTGATAGCCATGCTAACTGTCACACAGGCTCGCGAGCGATAGCCATGCTAACTGTCACACTGGCTCGCGAGTGATAGCCAGGCTATCTGTCACGCAGACACGTGAGTGATAGCCATGCTATCTGTCACACAGGCTCGGGAGTGATAGCCATGCTATCTGTCACACAGACACGCGAGTAATAGCCATACTATCTGTCACGCAGACACGCGATTGATAGCCATGCTATCTGTCACGCAGACACGCGAGTGATAGCCATGCCATCTGTCACACAGGCTCGCGAGTGATGGCCATGCTATCTCTCACACAGGCACGCGAGTGATAGTCAAGTTAACTGTCACACAGACACGTGAGTGATAGCCAAGCTATCTGTCACAAAGGCACGCGAGTGATAGCCATGCTATCTGTCACACAGGCTCGCGAGTGATAGCCATGCTAACTGTCACGCAGACACGCGAGTGATAGCCATGCTAACAGTCACTCAGGCTCGCGAGTGATAGCCATGCTATCTGTCACGCAGACACGCGAGTGATAGCCATGCTAACTGTCACTCAGGCTCGCGAGTGATAGCCATGCTAACTGTCACGCTGACACTCGAGTGATAGCCATGCTAACTGTCACACAGGCACACGAGTGATAGCCATGCTATCTGTCACAAAGGCACGCGAGTGATAGCCATGCTATCTGTCACACAGACACGCGAGCGATAGCCATGCTATCTGTCACACAGGCTCGCGAGTGATAGCCATGCTATCTGTCACACAGACACGCGAGTGATAGCCATGCTATGGGTCACGCAGACACGCGAGTGATAGCCATGCTATCTGTCACACACGCTCGCGAGTGATAGCCATCCTATCTGTCACACAGGCACGCGAGTGATAGTCAAGCTAACTGTCACACAGGCTCGCGAGTGATAGCCATGCGATCTGTCACGCAGACACGTGAGTGATAGCCATTCTAACTGCCACACAGGCTCGCAAGTGAGAGCCATGCTATCTGTCACCCAGACACGCGAGTCATAGCCATGCTATCTGTCACACAGACACGCGAGTCATAGCCATGCTATCTGTCTGACAGGCTCGCGAGTGATAGCAATGATATCTGCCATGCAGACACACGAGTGATAGTCATGCTAACAGTCACACAGGCTTGCGAGTGATAGCCATGCTAACGGTCACACAATCACGCGAGCGATAGCCATGCTAACTGTCACAGGCTCGCGAGTGATAGCCATGCTATCTGTCACGCAGACACGTGAGTGATAGCCATGCTATCTGTCACACAGGCTCGCGAGTGATAGCCATGCTATTTGTCACACAGACACGCGAGTGTTAGGCATACTATCTGTCACGCAGACACGCGAGTGATAGCCATGCTATCTATCACACAGACACGCGAGTGATAGCCATGCTAACTGTCACACTGGCTCGCGAGTGATAGCCATGCTAACTGTCACACAGACACACGAGTGTTAGCCATACTATCTGTCACGCAGACACGCGAGTGATAGCCATGATATCCTTCACACAGGATCGCGATTGATAGCCATGCTATCAGTCACACAGACACGCGAGTGATAGCCATGCTATCTGTCACACAGACACAAGAGTGATAGTCATGCTAACTGTCACACAGACACGTGAGTGATAGCCATGCTATCTGTCACACATGCTCGTGAGTGATAGCCATGCTATCTGTCACGCAGACACGCGAATGATAGCCATGCTAACTGCCACACAGACACGCAAGTGATAGCTATATTATCTGTCACACAGGCTCGCAAGAGAGAGCCATGCTATCTGTCACCCAGACACGCGAGTCGTAGCCATGCTATCTGTCACACAGACACGCGAGTCATAGCCATGCTATCTGTCTGACAGGCTCGCGAGTGATAGCCATGCTATCTGCCATGCAGACACACGAGTGATAGTCATGCTAACAGTCACACAGGCTTGCGAGTGATAGCCATGCTAACGGTCACAGGCTCGCGAGTGATAGCCATGCTATCTGTCACGCAGACCCGTGAGTGATAGCCATGCTATCTGTCACACAGGCTCGCGAGTGATAGCCATGCTATTTGTCACACAGACACGCGAGTGTTAGGCATACTATCTGTCACGCAGACACGCGAGTGATAGCCATGCTATCTGTCACACAGACACGCGAGTGATAGCCATGCTAACTGTCACACTGGCTCGCGAGTGATAGCCATGCTAACTGTCACACAGACACACGAGTGTTAGCCATACTATCTGTCACGCAGACACGCGAGTGATAGCCATGATATCCTTCACACAGGCTCGCGAGTGATAGCCATGCTATCAGTCACACAGACAGGCGAGTGATAGCCATGCTATCTGTCACACAGACACAAGAGTGATAGCCATGCTAACTGTCACACAGGCTCGCAAGTGATAGCCATGCTAACTGTCACACAGGCTCGCGAGTGATTCCCACGCTATCTATCACGCAGACACGTGAGTGATAGCCATGCTATCTGTCACACAGGCTCGCAAGTGATAGCCATGCTATCTGTCACACAGACACGCGAGTGATAGCCATGCTATGGGTCACGCAGACACGCGAGTGATAGCCATGCTATCTGTCACACACGCTCGCGAGTGATAGCCATCCTATCTGTCACACAGGCACGCGAGTGATAGTCAAGCTAACTGTCACACAGACACGCGAGTGATAGCCATGCTAACTGTCACACAGGCTCGCGAGTGATAGCCATGCTATCTGTCACGCAGACACGTGAGTGATAGCCATGCTATCTGTCACACAGGCTCGCGAGTGATAGCCATGCTATTTGTCACACAGACACGCGAGTGTTAGCAATACTATCTGTCACGCAGACACGCGAGTGATAGCCATGCTATCTGTCACACAGACACGCGAGTGATAGCCATGCTAACTGTCACACAGGCTCGCGACTGATAGCCATGCTAACTGTCACACAGGCTCGCGAGTGATAGCCATGCTAACGGTCACACAGACACGCGAGCGATAGCCATGCTAACTGTCACACTGGCTCGCGAGTGATAGCCAGGCTATCTGTCACGCAGACACGTGAGTGATAGCCATGCTATCTGTCACACAGGCTCGGGAGTGATAGCCATGCTATCTGTCACACAGACACGCGAGTAATAGCCATACTATCTGTCACGCAGACACGCGATTGATAGCCATGCTATCTGTCACGCAGACACGCGAGTGATAGCCATGCCATCTGTCACACAGGCTCGCGAGTGATGGCCATGCTATCTCTCACACAGGCACGCGAGTGATAGTCAAGTTAACTGTCACACAGACACGTGAGTGATAGCCAAGCTATCTGTCACAAAGGCACGCGAGTGATAGCCATGCTATCTGTCACACAGGCTCGCGAGTGATAGTCATGCTAACTGTCACGCAGACACGCGAGTGATAGCCATGCTAACAGTCACTCAGGCTCGCGAGTGATAGCCACGCTATCTGTCACGCAGACACGCGAGTCATAGCCATGCTAACTGTCACTCAGGCTCGCGAGTGATAGCCATGCTAACTGTCACGCTGACACTCGAGTGATAGCCATGCTAACTGTCACACAGGCACATGAGTGATAGCCATGCTATCTGTCACAAAGGCACGCGAGTGATAGCCATGCTATCTGTCACACAGACACGCGAGCGATAGCCATGCTAACTGTCACACAGACACGCGAGTGATAGCCATGCTATCTGTCAGACAGGCTCCCGAGTGATAGCCATGCTATCTGTCATGCAGACACACGAGTGATAATCATGCTAACTGTCACACAGGCTCGCGAGTGATAGCCATGCTAACTGTCACGCGGACACGTGAGTGATAGCCATGCTATCTGTCACACATGCTCGCGAGTGATAGCCATGCTATTTGTCACACAGACACGCGAGTGATAGCCATGCTATCTGTCACACTGACACGCGAGTGATAGCCATGCTAACTGTCACACTGGCTCGCGAGTGATAGCCATGCTATCTGTCACACAGACACGCGAGTGATAGCCATATTATCTGTCACACAGACACGCGAGTGATAGCCATGCTATCTGTCACACAGACACGCGCGTGTTAGCCATACTATCTGTCACACAGGCTCGCAAGTGAGAGCCATGCTATCTATCACCCAGACACGCGAGTCGTAGCCATGCTATCTGTCACACAGACACGCGAGTCATAGCCATGCTATCTGTCTGACAGGCTCGCGAGTGATAGCCATGCTATCTGCCATGCAGACACACGAGTGATAGTCATGCTAACAGTCACACAGGCTTGCGAGTGATAGCCATGCTAACGGTCACACAAACACGCGAGCGATAGCCATGCTAACTGTCACAGGCTCGCGAGTGATAGCCATGCTATCTGTCACGCAGACACGTGAGTGATAGCCATGCTATCTGTCACACAGGCTCGCGAGTGATAGCCATGCTATTTGTCACACAGACACGCGAGTGTTAGGAATACTATCTGTCACGCAGACACGCGAGTGATAGCCATGCTATCTGTCACACAGACACGCGAGTGATAGCCATGCTAACTGTCACACTGGCTCGCGAGTGATAGCCATGCTAACTGTCACACAGACACACGAGTGTTAGCCATACTATCTGTCACGCAGACACGCGAGTGATAGCCATGATATCCTTCACACAGGCTCGCGAGTGATAGCCATGCTATCAGTCACACAGACACGCGAGTGATAGCCATGCTATCTGTCACACAGACACAAGAGTGATAGCCATGCTAACTGTCACACAGGCTCGCAAGTGATAGCCATGCTAACTGTCACACAGGCTCGCGAGTGATTCCCACGCTATCTATCACGCAGACACGTGAGTGATAGCCATGCTACCTGTCACACAGGCTCGCGAGTGATAGCCATGCTATCTGTCACACAGACACGCGAGTGATGGCCATGCTATGGGTCACGCAGACACGCGAGTGATAGCCATGCTATCTGTCACACACGCTCGCGAGTGATAGCCATCCTATCTGTCACACTGGCTCGCGAGTGATAGCCATGCTATCTGTCACACAGACACGCGAGTGATAGCTATGCTAACTGTCACACAGGCTCGCGACTGATAGCCATGCTAACTGTCACACAGGCTCGCGAATGATAGCCATGCTAACGGTCTCACAGACACGCGAGCGATAGCCATGCTAACTGTCACACTGGCTCGCGAGTGATAGCCAGGCTATCTGTCACGCAGACACGTGAGTGATAGCCATGCTATCTGTCACACAGGCTCGGGAGTGATAGCCATGCTATCTGTCACACAGACACGCGAGTAATAGCCATACTATCTGTCACGCAGACACGCGATTGATAGCCATGCTATCTGTCACGCAGACACGCGAGTGATAGCCATGCCATCTGTCACACAGGCTCGCGAGTGATGGCCATGCTATCTCTCACACAGGCACGCGAGTGATAGTCAAGCTAACTGTCACACAGACACGTGAGTGATAGCCACGCTATCTGTCACAAAGGCACGCGAGTGATAGCCATGCTATCTGTCACACAGGCTCGCGAGTGATAGCCATGCTAACTGTCACGCAGACACGCGAGTGATAGCCATGCTAACTGTCACTCAGGCTCGCGAGTGATAGCCATGCTATCTGTCACGCAGACACGCGAGTGATAGCCATGCTAACTGTCACTCAGGCTCGCGAGTGATAGCCATGCTAACTGTCACGCTGACACTCGAGTGATAGCCATGCTAACTGTCACACAGGCACACGAGTGATAGCCATGCTATCTGTCATAAAGGCACGCGAGTGATAGCCATGCTATCTGTCACACAGACACGCGAGCGATAGCCATGCTAACTGTCACACAGGCTCGCGAGTGATAGCCACGCTATCTGTCACGTAGACACGCGAGTGATAGCCATGCTAACTGTCACGCAGACACGCGAGTGATAGCCATGCTCACTGTCACTCAGGCTCGCGAGTGATAGCCATGCTATCTGTCACGCAGACACGCGAGTGATAGCCATGCTATCTGTCACGCAGACACGCGGGTGATAGCCATGCTATTTGTCACACAGACACGCGAGTGATAGCCATGCTATCTGTCAGACAGGCTCGCGAGTGATAGCCATGCTATCTGTCATGCCGACACACGAGTGATAATCATGCTAACTGTCACACAGGCTCGCGAGTGATAGCCATGCTAACTGTCACGCGGACACGTGAGTGATAGCCATGCTATCTGTCACACATGCTCGCGAGTGATAGCCATGCTATTTGTCACACAGATACGCGAGTGATAGCCATGCTATCTGTCACACAGACACGCGAGTGATAGCCATGCTAACTGTCACACTGGCTCGCGAGTGATAGCCATGCTATCTGTCACACAGACACGCGAGTGATAGCCATATTATCTGTCACACAGACACGCGAGTGATAGCCATGCTATCTGTCACACAGACACGCGCGTGTTAGCCATACTATCTGTCACGCAAACACGCGAGTGATAGCTATGCTATCTGTCACAGGCTCCCGAGTGATAGCCATGCTATCTGTCACACAGACACACGAGTGATATTCAAGCCAACTTTTACACAGACACGCGAGTGATAGCCATGCTATCTGTCACACATACACACGAGCGATAGCCATGCTAACTGTCACACAGGCTTGCGAGTGATGCCCATGCAATCTGTCACGCAGACACGCGAGTGATAGCCATGCTAACTGTCACACAGGCTCGCCAGTGATAGCCATGCTAACTGTCACACAGACACACGAGCGATAGCCATGCTAACTACACACAGGCTTGCGAGTGATAGCCATGCTATCTGTCACACAGGCTTACGAGTGATAGCCATGCTATCTGTCACGCAGACACCGTGAGTGATAGCCATGCTATCTGTCACACAGGCTCGCGAGTGATAGCCATGATATCTGTCACACAGGCACGCGAGTGATAGCCATGCTATCTGTCACACAGGCTTGCGAGTGATAGCCATGCTATCTGTCACGCAGACACGCGAGTGATAGCCATGCTATCTGTCACACATGCTCGCCAGTGATAGCCATGCTATCTGTCACACAGGCACGCGGGTGATAGTCAAGCTAACTGTCACACAGACACGCGAGTGATAGCCATGCTATCTGTCACAAAGGCACGCGAGTGATAGCCATGCTATCTGTCACACAGGCTCGCGAGTGGTAGACATGGCTATGCTGACAAGCTGTCATAGATCCAGACTAACAATCTAATAAGTTTCAAGTATTTCTTATCATACCCAGGTCATACAGTGACATATAGGGAAAATTACATATTATAGTAGGTGGTGCAATTAATTAGCACATTGATAACTCATTATTATTATTATTATTATTATTATTATTTTTATTAATCAGTTTGTTATTTGTTTGTCCACGTTTGTCTGACCGTCTTTGTGCGGCGGTTTAGTCCGTGTTAGAAATAGGTAATCACACTGATAAGGGGAGATGAAAAGGTTAGGTGTTCTATAATAATAATAATAATTTCCCAATTAGGTTTGAACTATTGTAAATGTTACCCTTCCAGGATATAGCCTTATCCGTGTGCCATGCCTGTTTAAATTGATCTTCTAATGAGTTTGTAATTATTGCCTGCATTTGATTGGATGTGTTGGCTGTTTGATTTGTTCAAATCTAGCTGTGTCTTGTATTACCAAAAATAGCTTTGATACAGTTTAGCCATCTATGCTGCGGTCCGTTTTGATGGTAGTCGGTTAGTACGCACCTGCACAATGTAAGTGCTAATTTTATTTCTTTATCTGTTATAAGTTTTAACTCGTAGGTTATCATTCATTGTTTTATGACCACATTTATAGGTATTTTCCCAAGTTTTCCATATATCATATATAACAAATTAATACATATATTTAGGACGCGGTCTTGACAATACGTATATTGTGTGCACGCGTAAGTAGGGGGCGAAGCTTACGAAAATGGGAGAATGGAATTTCGTGGTTATCGTGTTAAAAATGATTGCCATTAAGGCGCATAAAGGCTATTCACTAATTGTCTAGGACATGTGAGCAAAGCAGTGTAAATACATCGTGAAATAGATATGAATTCTGAACATATCTACGTTGGCAACACTGTGTACATGCATCGAGCCAAATCCTGACAGGAACAAATATTTTAAACCGCACTCAATACTGATCTGTCTACTGCTCTTCACTTGGGACACCAACACACAGTTTTGCTATAAATATCGGCACCACCAGCCGTGAATTACTAAGTTTAGAAACAGCAGTTTTTGTTCAAGCTTTCTATCTACGTTCGTTTCCGGGATATCTTACTGTGGTCCATTGATGTTCTTCAGGTAGGTACCTACCTGTGTTTTAGACGGGCGTATCAATGAAGCTTTTTATAATATCTGTATTCTGTGCTAGCCAAATTGTTCAAATTATAATTTAGTAGTATCTGTATAAGTGGAGACTGCTTTCGATCTACGCAAATTAGCTGACCAGACATATTTTAAATCGATGTTAAATGCTAATACTAGATCGAAGGAAGATGTCAATCAGACAATCAGAATGCGTGATTTTGTGATTGGCGGTACATTGTGCTAGTCACGTATACATTGGCATTTCTCTTGAGATATGGTGCAAATTCCCAGCAGGCATTCTCTGGCGATGTGTGTAGATCTGTGGCGTCATCCATGCTAATTCTGACAGGAACAAATATTTTTAACCGCACTCAATAATGATCTGGCTACAGCTATTTATTTAGAATACGAATACACTGCTTTGCTATAAATATCGGCACCACCAGCCGTGAATGACTATATTTAGAAACATAAGTGTAGTTAAGTTTTTCTCTCGATGTTCGTTTCCGGGATGTCTTACTGTGGTTCATTGATGTTCTTCAGGTAGATACCTACCTGTATTTATCCCTGGTGTATCAATTAATCTAGACATACTCCTGTGTTTCTGAGTATTAATGAAGCTTGTTATAACATCTGCATTTTGTCCGAGCCAACTTGTTCAAATTCCAACAACAAAAAATATGGAGCAAATTACTCGGAATAGTCCATTATTATCAACGACACCATTCCCACTCACCTAGACACGTGGCCTCCGGTGTTAAAGGTAAAGATAATATGTGACGCATACGTGACAGCATTATACAGCCAAGCTTTCTCTGAAGATAGCTTCAGATGATGTCAGCTGTAACAACATGGTGGAGTAATTCATAGATACAATCTGCCACTCAAATATATGACGTCATACTGAATAAGCGCTCATGTAGCGCGACGTCACAATTAAAACGCGTAATGAATGACGTATCTAACTCAGTCATGATCATTGAATAGTCCGACAAGTGCATTGTGAATTGTATGTCTTTGATATTTAATAAACATGCTGTTCAATATTTTGAAACTAATTTGACTTGGCGCTGTTGTTGCCATAGCCACCAACAGTACGCAGTCAAATTAATTTCAAAATGTTCCACAGCTTACCTTGCATTTGGGATTCTGTGATGTTAGGGTTCAATCGAACCCTACACGGACAAAACTGTGGGCGGAGCTTAGGTAGAAATGGGAGGGGCATCGCTGGAAATGGATTATTCTATTTATCTGGCTATTACATCAGATGAATGCATTCAGAGCCATTGATGATGGACTATTGTTAGAGTTCGATTATTACATCAGATGAATGCATTCTGAGACATTGATGATGGACTATTGGCAGAGTTTGATTATTACATCAGATGAATGCATTCATAGACATTGATGATGGACTATTGGCAGTGTTTCATTATTGCCTCAGATAAATTCATTAAGAGACATTGATGATGAACTATTGGCAGAGTTTGATTATTACATCAGATGAATGCATTCATAGACATTGATGATGAACTATTGGCAGAGTTTGATTATTACATCAGATGAATGCATTCTGGGACATTGATGATGAACTATTATCAGAGTTTGATTATTTCCTCAGATGAATGCATTCAGAGCCATTGATGATGAACTATTGGCAGAGTTTGATTATTTCCTCAGATGAATGTTTTCGTCTATGAATATGTGCTTTCCTCTATGATCCACTTTGCACTCTATTTGTCATCTTGCCATTCTATTGTAAAATATATCATTCCTCTAGCAACCGGAGAGTTTTCTGTGGCAAATAAATTAATAAATTAATAAACTAATTATAAATTTATGCTGTGGAAAAATAGTACATACTATTTATAAACCGGTTTCATTTGTCCAGAAAATTGCTCAAGTTCTCGTATAGTGGCTATTACTAAATCCAAATGAATTCATGCATCTGCCTATGTTGATTTCATGACAGTACACCTAAATACATTGGAGCTGACTCATTTTCGATTAAAGATAATAATATGTATATATAGCAAGCTGTGTTTAAGAATTATAACACGGATTCCGGAAATTCACGCGCATAGTGGCATTAGTCAAAAGGAGTGGTGTATTTATAGGAAACAATTTTACTGATAGGTGTTGTTGTTGCTACAGAGATCAGCTCTTTACATGCTAAATGACTATTGGGATAGTTAAAGTGCTCGACACACGTGTGGTAATGCTGTCTGTCTGTCTGTTTTCCTGCCTGCCTGCCTGCCTGTCTGTCTGTCTGTCTGTCTGTCTGTCTGTCTGTCTGTCTGCCTGCCTGCCTGCCTGCCTGCCTGCCTGCCTGTCTGTCTGTCTGTCTGTCTTCCTGTCTGATGGCCTATCTGCCTATCTGCCTATCTGCCTGCCTGCCTGCCTGCCTGCCTGCCTGCCTGCCTGCCTGCCTGCCTGCCTGCCTGCCTGCCTGCCTGCCTGCCTGCCTGCCTGCCTGCCTGCCTGCCTGCCTGCCTGCCTGCCTGCCTGCCTGCCTGCTTGTCTGTCTGTCTGTATGTCTGTCTGTCTGTCTGTCTGTCTGTCTGTCTGTCTGTCTGTCTGTCTATCTGTCTGTCTGAGTAGTAGTGTCGGGGTCAAAATGATACCACCTACCTCAGAACATGCTCGAAAATTTCCATTTAGACAGATGGAAAGGGACCACCTCCCTCAGAGCATGCTCGAAAATTTTTATTTAGACAAATGGAAACGGCTGAGGTCAGTGGGGACCAGATTGACATCTTCTTCCACCGGGAACACTTCATGCATAACAGGGCCTACCAGGCCACCTACGATGGACAGACGCCGTTCGGCGATCCGTGGCTCCCACCGCCCTCTCAATCCCTGGGGCATAGGTTGCGGGGGCCACCACGGATCGCCGAACGGCTGCCAGGGTGGTAGCATCACACTACTACTACCTGGGTCTGAACGCCCATTTAGAGACTAGCCTCCACAGTGATATACACCACTGATCGCCATCAACCACATGCATCGGGCACCGCCATGTGATGAACCACACACACATCTGAACGCCCATTTAGAGACAAGCATCCACTATCACATCGACACAACGGACCCCCCCCCCCACAGGTACTGATCGCCAGCACCACACATAATAGGGTCTGAACGCCCATTTAGAGACAAGTATCCACTATCACATCGACACAACGGACCCCCCCCCCACAGGTACTGATCGCCAGCACCACACATAATAGGGTCTGAACGCCCATTTAGAGACAAGCATCCACTATCACATCGACACAACGGACCCCCCCACCCTAACGCCCATTTAGAGACAGACACCCACAGGGATATACACACACCCACAGGTACTGATCGCCAGCACCAGACATCATAGGGTCTGAACCCCCATTTAGAGACAGGCCTTCACAGGGATATACACCACCCACAGGTACTGATCGGCAAACATTACAGGATCTGAACGCCCATTTAGAGACAGGCATCCACAGGGATATACACCATGATTACTGTTGCACAGCGTCGCGCTATTGCAAAGTAATTTGGCCTTAGAGGCTACTCTAAGGCCAAGACAGCCGACCTGCGCCAAATGATCGGACAGGTCCGTGCCGAGGAGCGGCAGAAGCGACTCTCCCGAGCAATGACGACAGGAAGGTTGCCAGTGCGTACCAAAGAGGATCCTTGGAATCCCCACAAGAAAGTGCAGTGGATACGTGAGCTTCGTCAGTTGGACGAGGATGTGACTGCTAGCTTGCGAGCCAAGACTGTAGCGAGGCGGATGGCGAACCATCGACTGGAGTGCTTACCTCTCCTACACAGGATCTCTAAGCGAGTGATGAGGGGGCCGAGATCTGAAGCCTTAGCCTGGAGCATAAGGCGAGAAGGCGAACACATTCTCGACCAGCGTGTCGGCGAAAGGGAGACAGAGGATAAAGGACGCCGGTCAGTATGTTGGACATTCTTCAGAGGTCTAGAAGGAGACCTCACAGGCCAGATCATGCAAAAGATCCAGCAGACAGTCCAGAACGCCTTCTGCCTCCGCTATACCCATACCTATCTCATCCGTCATATCGAAGACGGTAGGGTGATGCTCTTCCACAATAATGCTCCAGGGTTCCCGTGGCTGAACACGATAGGAGCAGCTAATGACTGGGTGGCAGCAAGAGAGCAAGCCCGCGTCGACACAGACAATATCGATCGACCCAACACCAAGTGGGCTTTCGTTCGATCAATCAACGTTGAGGTCAGGGCTGTCATCGACCGCCAACCTCTGCTTGGGACTGAAGAGTATGACTGCCCTCGACACCTACAGGGACAACATGTGTTTCTTGAGATGTCTAGCAGTCCATCGAGGAGCAAGAGCTGATAGAAGTACAGCTCCTGCACGAGAGCTTGCCACACAGTTCTACGGCAAGACAGTGACAGTACCTGATGTTCGCAAGACCTCACTGGATCAGCTGGACAAGGTATAGTTCTTCGCCAAGATCGGGATTCGCGTGTATGAACCAACCGAAGAGGGCACCTGGCACTTGATCAGGCAAGCGGCTCACTACCGTGACACCATGACCATCGGAGTGTGGGACCACCACGCCTTCTACATCAAGAACATCTCTAAGCTGGCACATACACTAGTCTGCAGTCACTGTCAGCAGAGGCTTACAAAGGCATGCCATCTTCAATGCCACGCTGATCACTGTACAGGCGGCAAAACAAAAATCGTGTTTCCTGGTGGGAAGGTTGAGGCGCCACAGTCTGCGTATGGGAAAGCCTTCTGTAATGAACCCCGGGGCCGAAGGAGACAGGATACCATGGTGAATTTAATCGGCTTTATTCTTACACGACATGACAACAATGACGGTAGACTGTATAAATAAATGTCCATAAACAAATAAATACATAAATAAATACATAAATACATACAAGTTCAAGTGATGTCACGGTTCAATATTGAATCCTATGCCTAAAGGAGACCAAGCATGTCCCTATGGCATGCATATGGAGACGCTAGTATAAATTTTAGATACCAGACCGGACCCCCATAAACCCCTATACGACCTTATGACCATATAAGGGACACAGAGATGGACTACCCTAAAGCAGAAAACCACATAAACCCATGGCATCAGAAGAAGAAGCCATTCAGAAATGTTTGCAATCAACCTTCCATCAGGGCCGCCTACTTGTGCCAACAAGAGGGGTCCCAATAGACAGGTTACTTTGAAAACATCCCTGAATGTAAACATTAATAATAAAGAATGTAAAAAATAAGACAACATGGCTGCCCATCAAATATAAGCAGAGGCTGTTGAATATTTCAGGAACCAACTCGACCAGGGCCGCCACTGCATTATGCTGCAGCCACCGCCAGTCATGAAAGCTCCAAAAATACCCAACAGGTCTAACATTATAATATAATTAAAGACAAACAATAAACTAAGTTGCTGAATTAGGCTCTAAATGACCAACACCGAAACCGGAAACCATAATTGATACTGACGTCATCAGAATAAGGGCAGATTGAGCACGTAATTGATTATGACGTCATCAGAATGTAGTGACAGATTGTGAACGTAATTGATTATGACGTCATCAGCATATAGTGACAGATTGTGAACGTCAGAGATTATGACATCATCAACCGTGACGTCATCAGAATATAGTGACGGAACAGTTAGTGATGTCATAGCCAAATGACATTGAGAATCCATGACGTGACACGTAACAAAGATATTATCAAACTCTAGACTACTGAAAGGGATTTAGTATCTTACATCATAATGATTGACGCCGTAATTCACCATAAGACATGAGAGGCCATGCAGAATCCCGGCAACAGCCGCCACCGAGCATCAAGAGCTACAATGAAATAATAAACATTAAAAGATCTGCCATCAGCATAATATAGACAGCACACTTACAACCCGTCATAATAGTACATCTTAGCGAGGCGATGGTACGTAAACCACAGCCACATTGACCATAAACTCAAGAAAGGGAATTAAGTATTTACACTATCTACAGGGCGGCAAGAATTATCTCACCCTTTAACAGCATGGACTACTATGGTGTTTATTCAGCATGTACCTCGATAGCCAATCCTCACAGCCCAAAGGCCATAATGACTGACCACCAAACCGCATACAGAATAAACCCACAACAACCGTACATGTGCGAACAAATGCGCACTAAATAAATTACAATGAAATATGACCTTGTCCGGACATGACCTCGACCGTACATGACCTCAACCGGGCGTGACCTCGACTGGGCGTGACCTCGACTGGAAACAGACACCCCAGCTATACTGACAAAGCAGGCCAGCACACACAGTCCCCGAAAAAACTGACATACATCATACATGCAAGGAAACACACAGCCAGCCACGCTCGGTGGTGTGTTTTAACCCTCAGAAACCCGATGTCAATATTCTCGATTTTTGCAACAACAGGAGACCGCACTGGTTCAGACCTTCAACCTCTTTGGCGGATGACGTCGCTGTCTAAGACAGCTACATCAACCACCAACCCATTGAACGATCAGCATCAGACTTAATATAATTTAAACAGAACAAATTTGCAAATATACGGACATCGGGATAACAAGAGTGAAGTGTATTGTGCGTGTTTATCCATACCAACTTAAGGTAATCCAAAAAATACGAAACATGTCGACTCGACACACATACCAACAGCGGCCTACGCTACCCAAATTGAGCACATAGCGAATACCGAAAAAATGTTACATTATAGCACTGAAACCATAACTCAAACGGAGTATAATTACTGAGCAAAACCTCGACTTCACGCTTAGGCAAAAATATAACGAGTCCGAAAATAACCTCTGACAGGCCAGTAAGACCACAGAAATCCGTGCGCACACGTCACGTAACACAGCGACCACCGCCAAACCCTTGATTGACGGCTACAAACAAGCCAGCTAAATCAATAACGACCTACAGACCGGGCACAAAATCCACTAGCCGAAATATACGGGGTGATACCAATAACAGACTAGTGCAATACACTACACTCCCCAGACCCTAGAGATACCGCATCTCTAGTCCAATTCAAGATGGATCAACTTTGAGATGGGTCTAACCAATTCCGTGCCACGCACATTGAGACGAACACAGCGAACATTACCATCATGACCTATATGAATATCCACAACTCTGCCCAATGGCCAACAACCTCGAGGAGATGATTCATCCATCAACAACGCCAGATCTCCAACCTTAAAATTAGGTTCTACTGTCAACCACATCTGACGTCTTTGCAGGTCAGGAAGATATTCCCTAATCCATCTCTTCCAAAATGAAGCCACAATATTTTGAACCAACTTCCAACGTCTACGATATGTCTCTGCACTCGAAAACCTGCTCCAGGCAATAGGTTAATTAGCATTAGCTAACAGAAAGTGATTGGGAGTCAAAGGCGAATCGTCGCAGACATCGGAACTACATTTAGTCAAAGGCCTTCCATTGATAAGGTTTTCAACCTCACAAAAAGTAGTACTTAGGACATCATCAGTAATTGCTCTAACAGGCATCACAGCAAGAAGAATCTTACGCACAGTCCTGCTCATTCTTTCCCAGACACCTCCATAATGAGACGCAGTAGGAGGATTAAATGACCAATCTACATCCATACGTCTGGCTGAAGTAATAACTCTGTCTTTATCCAGACGCTTGAATTCTTTAGCCAATTCAGTACATGCACCGACTAAATTAGTACCTCTGTCAGACCTAACAGTCTTGGGATTACCTCGACGAGCACAGAATCTATGGAAACCATTAAGGAAAGCGTCAGTCTCTAAACTATGGAGTACTTCAAGATGAATAGCACGAGTGGCAAGGCATGTGAAAACACATCCATATCGCTTGACTGTTGAACGACCTTGAACTACAAAAAATGTTCCGAACAAATCACAGCCCACATCAGAAAACGCAACCTTTCCAGAGGAACAACGCTCTACAGGGAGATCAGCCATTTTCTGAAATCCAGGCCTACCATACAGTTTTTGACAGGTTACACAAATACGTCGGATGCCATGCAACTCATTCCTAGCTCCAGGAATCCAAAACCGTTGACGAACTTGACTCAAGACCCATTCAGGACCAAGATGAGCACGATTATGAGCATTACGCATAACCAATTTAGAAAATCCATGACGAGGAGGTAGGATAACAGGATGACGAGAATCAAAGGAAAGATGAGCATGCTTGAGTCTACCTCCGACAGCAATCTTACCATCCACTAGAATGGGATCTAGAGAAGCAATGTGACTCGATCTTTTCACAGGCTTACCCTTAACAAGGCACTCAATCTCGGCAGAATACTCGACTGATTGAACTCTTCTGATCAAAATGTCCTCAGCACGCCTAACCTCACTCAACGATAACCTCTCACCAGCAGTAACCATACCTCTTAACTTGTCACGCCACCTCAGTAACCAAGCCAGAGCCCTACGAAGGCGATAGAAATCACTGTAATGAGTAATCAACATGTCTAAAGGATTTTCCTTAGCGTCAACAATAGATGCAACACAATGATCTTTCTTAACTTCATTATCATCAGAATTTAAAGTTGGACACTCAATACCCGGTTTAGGCCATGAATCACGGTGAGGATGTAGGAAATCAGGACCACTAGTCCAACTGGCAGGCAATGTTCTAGGAATACAACCTCTAGACAACACGTCAGCTGGATTACACTTTGATGGAACATGATGCCATTGTTCAACACGAGTCTTGGAATGTACAAGAGAGACACGGTTAGCTACAAACACGCGGAATCTAAGGGTGTCACTCTTAATATAATGTAGGACTACTTGACTATCTGTCCAAAATACAGAAGGCAACAGATGAAGCTCCAACACATTATGTAACATTTCATCAACCTTAACAGCCATGACTGCCGCACAGAGCTCAGTTCTCGGGATGGTGATAGGATTTATCGGAGTCAAACGCACCTTGCTCATAAGCAGCTGAACATGAATAGAACCAGACCTACTCAAAATCCTAACATATGTACAAACACCATAAGCCAGCTGTGAACCGTCACAGAAATGATGTAATTCTATAGCACCATCATTGAACTCACGAGGAACGACACATCTATCAAATTTGAGAGAAGAAACTTCATTCAGACTATCCCACTAGGATAACCACCGTACTGATAGACCTTGAGATATAGGATCATCCCACATCAATCTTTCCCTAGTAGCTTCTTGGAACAGCATACGACCTAGAATAATTATGGGAATGAGAAGGCCTAATGGATCATACATAGCAGCCACAGAACTCAGCATGTGCCTCTTACTGATTATTGAAACGGAATCAACATCCTTCCTAACATATGAGAATTGGTCTCTGGAAACCTCCCACTTGATGCCCAAGGCTTTACTGTATTGTTCTGAAGCAATGACGTTCACCTCTTGTGCACCATCCTCTTCTGGAATCTGTGAAAGCAATACTGGATCATTTACAATGAATTTAGTCAGAGGGAATCCACATTTGTTCAAAATTAATTTGATATCATGAATCAGTACAGACATCTCATCTTTACTGGGCAAACTCCTGAGTAGGTCATCAACATACATGGATTTAGTTACAGCATCATGGACCAGACTTGAAGCACCAAAATCCTCTAAAGTACGTTGAAGCGAATATGCACTGGAACTCGCACACCAAATTCCACCAAACAAATGAGAAGTCATACGTAAGTGGACTATTTTGCCATTCACACTCCACAAGAATCTGAGACAATCACGATCATCAATAGGGATTCGAACCTGTAAATACATGGATCTAATGTCTGCCGTCACAGCATATGTATGCTGCCTAAAACGTAAAAGAACATGTAATAATTTGTTGGTCATATCAGGCCCTTTATAGCATTCACTATTCAAACTCACTCCACCACACTTGGCCGCACAATCAAACACTATACGTAACTTTCCAGGTTTAGAATCGCTAAACACAGCATGACGGGGTAAATACCACACTGCGCCATCACTGCGATTCACACAATCATCAGGTACTTTCTCAGCATGACCTTGGGCCATGAGCTCAACAATACCTTCATGGTAAGTTTCACGCATGTTTAATTTGTCTAATCTTTTAAGAGTCCCCTGAAAGCGAGCTTTAGCCAATGACAGATTACACGGAAAATAAGGTTTGCCAGGTTTCCAGGGAGGAGGTATAGTGAATCTCACACCATCATGTACACATCTTTCAGACCATTCATCATACACATTACGATCATTAACCGACCATGCACACTCAGATTCACATTCATCCTCAATTGACCACAAATCCTTAATCTGACTATCAATGTACTCAAGACTGACATGATTGGTGACTCTAGGTTGGCTACCACAAACATTACCGACAGGACCCTGAAGTACCCATCCAAATTTGGTCAATGTGGCATATGGTTGACCCACCTTACCAGACCGACGCACTTCATGAGGAATCAAAAGTTCTGCATTATCCATGCCGATGATAATGTCAGCTTTAACACCTGGCTTTAGATGGCTGAATGGCAGACCTTTCAAATGTTCACATTCCATCAATTCGATGGCTGATGCCGGGACGTCAGCTGGTATATCTGAAATAACACAGGCATGACGGACAAAATACTGTTCATTATCATTAATAGATTGCAGGTTAAAGGAAACTAGCTTAGATAGATGCTTGCCTGAACCAATAGTTTTAAGTTCGCAAGAAATGGGTTCGGATTTAAAATGAAGTCTGTCTACTAGTCTTTCAGTCATCAAAGTGCAACTACTGCCTGAATCCAGAAGTGCCATGGCATTTCCACAGCCATTGACTATGACAGGTATTAACGGTAAATATACGATACCTCCTGAAGCCGAACATGAGTTAACAGTTTTTGTCATAGTCTGATCATTACGGTCATCTTGACCTTGTGTCAGACGATTACCGTCGGAATTTCCATTGCCACGATGGGGTTGCCTGAAGCTATTGCTATGGAGAAGCCTAGAGTGTCTCCTATTACAGCCATTAATCTTGCATATGGCGCTACGGGTGCAGTTTCGTATCATGTGATCCGATGACAAACATCCAAAACACAAATGATGCCCTTTGACAAAGGACAATCGCTGATCAGGAATCATAGACTTAAATTTGCCACACTGAGCTATAAAATGATGATTCTGGCATAATATACAAGTATTGACAATCATTTTATGTTTCCCATTTCCCATGTCATCTTGTATTGATGAATTAATAATTGTATTTACATTTGGTCTTGCTGTGATTTTGAAGGCATCGTACCCATAAACTGGGTCACAAGCTTCACATGCAAGCCTATTAAGGAATTTGACAAATTCCTCAAAAGGAGGATATTCATGTTTCTTTTCAAAGGTATCTAAGGCAAACTTATGCCATCTACCACGAATTTGTCCATGACATCTTAACAATATATCTTGAATGAATTGCTGGTTGTTGATCTCACCATAGGCACCCAACTTTGCAAGAGTTCGGTGACCTGTGGTGACATCATCAGCCAGCTTCCTAAGATCACTACTTCTTACAGCTGATCCACCATTCTTCAAACCATCAATAATCGTATGCACTATAAGATGAGAATTTCCAAATCTAGTTTCAAGAATTTTCCTAGCTTCAAAATAACCGGCTGTGCCTCCTAACAAGATACAATGTTTGACGGAAATCGCGGCATCACCCGACAAATACTGAAGCAACCTCATCAATTTACACCAGTCATCTAAGGCAACACTGCCAATGACCTGGTCAAATAAACTGATGAAGATGTAATATTCAAGGGGATCACCATTAAATGATGGGATTTCAATTTTAGGCAAGTTAAGTACAGCCACCAGTTCTTTACTTAAAGATTCGGACACGCCAGCAGAACTAGAATCTGATGCCGATACATTGGTTGTATTTTCTGATTTAACAGTTACAGTGTCCACCCCATGCTCGGTTAACCATACACGAGCATCAGAAACTTGTTTTGAGTATATTGTACCAATTTCCTCAAACCAAGTTTCAGCATCTTTAACTACATCAGATGCGATCTTGTTGTCCCCAATGACACTATCAAGGTACCCATAATGGGCCTCTTCTAGGCTATCAAATACATCACGCATAGAACCTAACCTTTCAATAATACGCGGAATGTCACATTCAATAAGCAGTCTCTTAAGAGTATTGATATGACGCGATAAGACGCTCTTACGCTGCGTCTTGGTTATTCTATATTGTTCCATGGCACACACCTGATATATTTCCTGAAGAGTCAGCAAAGACAGCACCACGGCGAAGACAGTTCCATAGTCATGTTGTCAGCAGAACCGCATAACGTCCGTTCTGCTGGCACACCACGTCAGATTATGATTCTACTGTAATGAACCCCGGGGCCGAAGGAGACAGGATACCATGGTGAATTTAATCGGCTTTATTCTTACACGACATGACAACAATGACGGTAGACTGTATAAATAAATGTCCATAAACAAATAAATACATAAATAAATACATAAATACATACAAGTTCAAATGATGTCAAGGTTCAATATTGAATCCTATGCCTAAAGGAGACCAAGCATGCCCCTATGGCATGCATATGGGGACGCTTTTAGATACCAGACCGGACCCCCATAAACCCCTATACGACCTTATGACCATATAAGGGACACAGAGATGGACTACCCTAAAGCAGAAAACCACATAAACCCACGGCATCAGAAGAAGAAGCCATTCAGAAATGTTTGCAATCAACCTTCCATCAGGGCCGCCTACTTGTGCCAACAAGAGGGGTCCCAATAGACAGGTTACTTTGAAAACATCCCTGAATGTAAACATTAATAATAAAGAATGTAAAAAATAAGACAACATGGCTGCCCATCAAATATAAGCAGAGGCTGTTGAATATTTCAGGAACCAACTCGACCAGGGCCGCCACTGCATTATGCTGCAGCCACCGCCAGTCATGAAAGCTCCAAAAATACCCAACAGGTCTAACATTATAATATAATTAAAGACAAACAATAAACTAAGTTGCTGAATTAGGCTCTAAATGACCAACACCGAAACCGGAAACCATAATTGATACTGACATCATCAGAATAAGGGCAGATTGAGCACGTAATTGATTATGATGTCATCAGAATGTAGTGACAGATTGTGAACGTAATTGATTATGACGTCATCAGCATATAGTGACAGATTGTGAACGTCATAGATTATGACATCATCAACCGTGACGTCATCAGAATATAGTGACGGAACAGTTAGTGATGTCATAGCCAAATGACATTGAGAATCCATGACGTGACACGTAACAAAGATATTATCAAACTCTAGACTACTGAAAGGGATTTAGTGTCTTACATCATATTGATTGACGCCGTAATTCACCATAAGACATGAGAGGCCATGCAGAATCCCGGCAACAGCCGCCACCGAGCATCAAGAGCTACAATGAAATAATAAACATTAAAAGATCTGCCATCAGCATAATATAGACAGCACACTTACAACCCGTCATAATAGTACATCTTAGCGAGGCGATGGTACGTAAACCACAGCCACATTGACCATAAACCCAAGAAAGGGAATTAAGTATTTACACTATCTACAGGGCGGCAAGAATTATCTCACCCTTTAACAGCATGGACTACTATGGTGTTTATTCAGCATGTACCTCGATAGCCAATCCTCACAGCCCAAAGGCCATAATGACTGACCACCAAACGGCATACAGAATAAACCCACAACAACCGTACATGTGCGAACAAATGCGCACTAAATAAATTACAATGAAATATGACCTTGTCCGGACATGACCTCGACCGGACATGACCTCAACCGGGCGTGACCTCGACTGGGCGTGACCTGGACTGGAAACAGACACCCCAGCTATACTGACAAAGCAGGCCAGCACACACAGTCCCCGGAAAAACTGACATACATCATACATGCAAGGAAACACACAGCCAGCCACGCTCGGTGGTGTGTTTTAACCCTCAGAAACCCGATGTCAATATTCTCGATTTTTGCAACAACAGGAGACCGCACTGGTTCAGACCTTCAACCTCTTTGGCGGATGACGTCGCTGTCTAAGACAGCTACATCAACCACCAACCCATTGAACGATCAGCATCAGACTTAATATAATTTAAACAGAACAAATTTGCAAATATACGGACATCGGGATAACAAGAGTGAAGTGTATTGTGCGTGTTTATCCATACCAACTTAAGGTAATCCTAAAAAATACGAAACATGTCGACTCGACACACACACCAACAGCGGCCTACGCTACCCAAATTGAGCACATAGCGAATACCGAAAAAATGTTACATTGTAGCACTGAAACCATAACTCAAACGGAGTATAATTACTGAGCAAAACCTCGACTTCACGGTTAGGCAAAAATATAACGAGTCCGAAAATAACTTCTGACAGGCCAGTCAGACCACACACACACGTCACGTAACACAGCGACCACCGCCAAACCCTTGATTGACGGCTACAAACAAGCCAGCTAAATCAATAACAACCTACAGACCGGGCACAAAATCCACTATATACGGGGTGATACCAATAACAGACTAGTGCATTACACTACACCTTCTATCTGCCCCAACCATCCAGTTCAGCGGCTACTCGTTGGATCGAGTATGAGTCGAGAAACAGAGGCGTTCACATACACCATGTAGAGTGTGGGCATGGTGGCGAGCGTTGGATCGAGGGCGCTCCCGTAGATGGTTATGATCCGACCACCAACACCGTTTACCAGTTCCATGGCTGTTACTGGCATGGGTGTCCACAACACCAGCGAGGTGGGGATGCCGAACAAAGATACCACAAGACAATCCTGAGAGAGGAGAAGCTGCGAGCCTCTGGATGCACGCTTGTGGTACAGTGGGAGTGCTGTATAAAACGCTGCCCAAGCGTCCCAAAACGCGTTCGGACTGTGCCATAACCACACTTCATAGTTTACAACTTCGAAGGACTCCTAGATGGTATCAAGACTCATCCTACGGAGACTCTCACGATCGGGAGTACTCACATCTCTGTGTCAGTTGGCTGCTCCTTAGAGGGCAACACGAGTGAGGCCACTCACCTCTGCAATCCTGACCTCAAAGAACTGATCAGAGAGTTCATGCTGGAGATCCAATGGCGAGCATCTCTAATCCAGACAAGGTTAGGACACAGTACATACCGACAGACGTGAACAAGCTCCCACAGCAACAGCAGTGACTGATCAACGAGTGGTGTGACCAAGTGCCTGTACTGGGGTTCAACTCTGGGTGGTATGACCTGAACCTCATCAAGAAGTACTTTGTCGATGAGCTGACTGACAGTACAGGTACAGTGAAAGTTGCCAAGAAGGCTAGTCAGACCATGTTCCTCATAACACCTAAGCTATGGTTTCTCGATGTGCTGAACTAACTCGGCCCAGAAGTCTCGTATGAGGTATGGGTCAAAGCTTACGGGTGTACACAGCAGAAGAGCTGGCTGACACACATGAGAAGCTCAACTATCCAGGGCTTCCTGACTACTCAGCATGGACATCTAAGCTCAAGGGTGGCTACCTCTTGACGTGAACAGAGTGGGAACAGTGTAACCAGACATTCAGTGAGCATGGAACGCGGACATTCGCCAACTGTCTGCGATACTACAACAACCTAGACGTCAGTCCATTCATCGAAGCCCTAGAGCGGATGTGGGAGTTCTACACAGAATGAGAAATAGACATCCTCAAAGATGCGGTGTCTCTCCCAGGTGTGTCACTGCAGTACCTCCTACGTGGAACCGCTCAGCACATGCCAGATGTTAGCCTCTATTCACTGGACAAGGAAGCCTACGAGATGCTGAAGGGTGCTGTTGTTGGTGGTCCCAGCATCATGTTCACCAGATACCACGAGGCCGGTGTGACTCAAATCCGCCAGAGTGAGCGTGTCTGCCAACGTCTACTCGGCTATGACGCATATGCTCTGTACCTGTCAACGATGGCCAACGAGATGCCTGTGGTAAGGAGAAAGTGCGCCATTGGTCCGGGGCCAGTGGGGGTAGCTAGTTTTAAGGAGGCTCTCCTAGCAGACAGCGGGTTTGGGTTTGCTGAGGTGGATATAGAGGTCCCAAAGGCTCGGTGGACAAAGTTCGAGGAAATGCCTCCTCTCTTCTATAACCAAGAGATCCCGGTAGAGGCAATCTCGTCTGAGATGCTGGCATATCTAGGACGAACAGGGAGGAAGCGACCCACCACCCAGAAGCTGGTCAGTGCCCTCTCTGGCAAGAAGTGGCTGATGTACGCCCCGACCCTCAAGTGATATATAACCCATGGCCTGGAGATCACTGCTGTATACTGCACCATAGACTATGAGGCCAAGGGCCCATTTGAGTGGTTCGTGGAGAATGTTACGGAAGCCCGCCACTCGGGAGATGTAGATAAGAGCAAAGTGCTCTTGGCAGATCTCTTCAAACTCCTCGGCAACAGTGCCTATGGGAAGATCATCGAGGCCCTAGAACACCATAGCAACACCAGCTTCACGAAGGATGAATGCGTGGTAGACAAGGCCCTGCGTAATGCATGTTTCAAAGATCTCGAGGAGATCGGTGAGCCATAAGAGCTCCAGAGTCACAACCCGAGAATCACAAATCGAAGGCCCTTCCAGGTGGGGATAGCCGTCTATGAGCTCACGAAGCTGCGAATGCTGGAGTTCTACTACAACTTCCTCGATCGCTACGTAGCTTGTGACAGCTTTGAGTACCTGCAGATGGACACTGACTCCGCGTATATCGCTATAGCAGGCTTCAACATCGACGACGTCATTCACCCTGAGATGCGAGCAGAGTACCAGGCTCATAAGCGGGACTGGCTAGCTTGGGACAAATGGTCTGGTCTGACTCCGAGACTGTTCAAGCTCGAGTTCGAAGGCTCTCGTGGCATCGCTCTCTGCTCCAAATGCTACTACGTGGAGAGGGCAGCTGCAAGTAAGTGCCCGGCTAAGGGAATGTCAAAGCGGCAGAATGAGGTCTCTTGGCAGAGGTTCTACATGGCGGGGTGGACAGAGCTAAAAACCGAGGCCTACGCATGCACAACCAGGGTATGGTGGCGTATGCGCAGGAAAAACTCGGACTCTCCGCTTACTATGATAAGTGCCATGGGCTGCCAGATGGGGTCTATACCGAGCCCATCGAGTATAATGTTAGCACCCTAGGGGGTGGTAGATGTGTGTCTTCAGGGACTAGCTGACGGTCTTCTACGACAAATGGTCGCCTAGGCACTCCGTGCTGGCGTGCCAAGTGATACAGTATAGGCCGCCCCTCCGCCTCCACATACCTGTCAAGCCTGTGAACATCCATCGACCAGTTAGGATCTGTTGCACGCTGTCGACCATCTTCCAGCTCAACAGGCTCATACAGATACCAAACCAAAGCATCAGGTGGTAGGCCCTCCTCTCCCTTGCTCGCTCCTCTAGAGCTGTGACCAGCAGAGTGTCTGATAGCCTCTACCGGCTTCTTCCTGATTAGCCTAGTAACCTCGGCATTGGATCTCTCCCCCACAGCAGGCAGCCCTCTCACCCATACTCTAGAACGTTCACTCGGCGCGGCCATTTCCTGGGCGTATTGGTGTGGGAACAGTCTCTCTACCAGTGTCTGATTACACCGCTCAACAATAACCTGGGCACGGTGATACCCTACCGCGCCTCGCCTAACTGCCACACAGTGTTTCAACATGAGGGCTGCAGTCTCCCCTCTGAACTCCTTACCCTCATCCACCTGCAACAATTCTGGCCACTGGAGGGGATTTTCTGAAGCCTCGTAGACACCCTGGAATGCCAGGACCACCTGGCCAGCTGACTTGTCTGTGAGCGGTACTGACGCCTTGTACCTGCTGACGACATCTACGATGGTGAGGGCATACTTGTAGGTCTTACGGCCAACCGAGTCATGTGGAAGGAATAGAACATCTGCCTGGTGAACTCTGTTCCAGACAGTTTCCTCGAAATGGGCTTGCCTGATGTGCCATGGACGAGGTCTGTATATCTGCCACATCACCTGACAGTGAAGTTGTCGCCCTTGTGACGTGCAGCCTCGAGTAGTTGAGGGGGCTCACGGTAATATCCACCAGGCTGATAGTAGAGTTCCTCAAGAAAAACGGTTGATAAACTCCCGGATTTCATCACTGATGTCCACTCCCGTCCTGTCACGCACGGCCTGGGTGAACTCTAAACAGATGAACAGATGGCCGTCATTCATACGACCTTCACTGAAGACCTCAAACACCTCCGTACACTGGCGTTTAATCTCTGCTGGATCCTCACTGAACAGTAGTTTATTGACTAACCCTCGGAAGTTAAGGGAATTGACCAGGTCGTACAGAGACGCCATCTTTATATAGTACGGCTTAAATGCTCGGCGGACCAGATGGCCTCGAGCACTATGGCAACGTACGGTAGCCAAGGGCCTGCGACTCTGAAGAATGTACCTACTCCTGAAGCGATGGCTGGTATGGCCTCAGAAATCTTCTCCACCCCATGGAGAGCATTGTTGGCGATCTTGCGGACCGTCTCGGCAGCCTTCATTGTTAACAGAGCAATCAGAGCCCCAATTGCTGCCAGCGGACCGATAGAACCTTTTACGTAAGTGCGATAGATTCCTTTCGCTCTGTGTACTAGCTTGCGGGATTCAGGCACGGTCTTCGCTACATCATCATACTCACCCGCGGTCTCCGCTACATCGTAGTCGTCTGCATCATAATCATCCTCCTCATCATAGTCCTCCTCATAGTCCTCGTCATCTATATCCTCGACTGGATCAGCCTCTGGTTCATACATCGCTCTGGGGATCCATCGCTGGGGCAGTTATATAGTAGCTTTAAACTGTGGCCTATAGCATGGCCTACGCAATCTTGAATGCCGGCGTGTTTGCCTTAGCGAACTGGGGACTCACCTTCGCTGACAAGAAGGTGGCAGAGGTCGAGTGTGAGCATCATAACCAGGCGATGGAGAAGCTGTCTAAGGAGAAGTTCGAGTACAGCAAATCACTCGAGCATATGCGCCAGAGGGAGGCACACCGATGACAACTCCGCGCTCAGGCCAACCAGAGCCTCAAAGAGGCAGATGAGAGTCTCGATGAGTACTATGAGGCTGTAAAGATATCTGAGCCAACACTCGACTATGAAGCATCGACAGGTCAGAAGACAGCAGAGCTTATAGTAGTGGTGGGAGCTGCAGCAGTGATGACAGGAGTCGGGCTCTATGCACAATCAAGCTGACTACCTGATGTGTTCGACACACATACCTTAGCATCGCCAAAGTAAAGTACCATCACACCTAATGAGCGAGTCCCAGCGATGTTGAAGCTGAGCCAGTTGCCCTGATTAGGTGGGATGTCCCTGCCCCCGAGGTGTTGATGGCCCTCGAGTGCCGACTCGAGGTCGTCGCTTCCACTGGTTAGTCGCAGAAGTGCATATGACTTAGTTTTCTGTCTGTAGAGTTGGCAATCAGCCAGCTCACGTACCTCATCAAGAACATTGGTCACAGCAACCACAAGCTTGAAGTCGTCTAGCTTATCCACCTGCTGGATGGCTCCTCCTTTCTGTACCAGGACCGCAACAGCGACACAGTCCAATGCACCACGATGCATTGTCAGCTCTACCCATTGGTTAGCTGTGGCTTGGACCTGCTGGTGTTCTCGCTCTATATGCACCATCCGCTGTTTGGAACCCGTTTGCTTCAGCTCCTGGTCATTCTCGTCATGCCAGACATGAAGTCTTGGAGCATTCATCGTAGCATCTGTGGGCTGCTCAGTGTGCACCCGGAGGGAACAGCCTATCCTTGATGGCAGCCGAATTCACGTGTGTGTTCTCGAGGAGGGTTAAGAGTGGAACTGCTACAGGCTTCTCGATACATGCCCGTAGTTCAAATTCCGTGAACCCCTCATTGCACCCCACAACGTAGTACCCCTTTCCCTTCGCATAGAAGGTTGGGCCACGAGCCAGCGGACCTAGGACTCGGTACTCATCGTTCACATAGGTGGTGTCCACGGTGCTGTTGCTCTGCACGATCTCCCACCTGTTCAGAACCTGCCGGAGCTCTACCATCTGTTCTATTGTGCTCTGAAGCTTGAACTCGAGTGTCATGCTCTTGATCTCGTGAATATGTGCCGAGATTACAAAGTCAATGTACTTCCCAGCAGCTAACAACAGGTTCTGATCATGGATACTGGGTCGAATAACCCTCGGGCAGTCCTTCCGAGGATCAGTGCGGTGCGATGTCGCGTGTTCAATGGCCCCATCTGGATGTTGCACTTACTGCGCCATGTTTAAGGTCTGGGTATATAGCGGGGTTAAACGGATGCCATGTTTGTTAAAGTTCTCCACCAGATTATCTATAGGCAGCAGGACAAGTAGGGACGACAGTCATAGCCACGGCGTGCACTGTCCCACTTTGACAGGATCCAAGGTCACACCTCCGTCTGATGCGGAGATACTGGCCGCCATAGAGGAAGGAGTACCAACTCGTAGTACAAAAGAACTCCTGACTCGGATACTCTACAGGAAGTTTGACAGCACCCAGGGCAATGTACTACCAAGGGAACTCAACCTACCTGTGGCCCCAACCAACAGTCCTGTTATTCTAGCTCTCCAAAGGGCGAGGGTCGAACCCAAAGATCTACTACTGGTCGGGAAGTGGGTTGCCATATTTATCCTCCATAGCCAGGAAGAGTGAGAGATGCTGGATAGACTCCAGTCTGGAGCAAATAACTACTTCAGGGAGGAAGTCAATGCCGCTGTAGCGGAGAGCCATGACACCGGTCATGCAGAAGGTACTCAGGAGGGGGTCACTGTTGGCCGCAAGGAGGCTGTTGAGCACGTCTTCAACGAAAAATGGCACAGGAGATTGGCCAGTGATCTGCCAGCATTTACGGAATTCCCAGATAACTACCAAGACTACCTCATCAAATCCCCTCACAAGTAAGATGCTAAGCGCGGATGGCTAAAGTGGGTCTACCGTGAGAAGAACCAGATGAAGAGAATCCCAAAAGATGACCCTCAGTGGACAGAGTTTAAGCGACTGTGCGGACCTGACGAAGTTGCTTCTGACGAAGTAGCTTCTGACGAAGGTCCTCAAGACTTTGACAAAGTAGTGGAGACCACGGACGAAGTTCCTCAGCCTTCTGATGAATGAAAAAAAAAGTTGCGGCAGCTGAGACAGTCTGTCAGCGATGACGCGTAGAGCAGGCTAGTTTCCTGGCTGGATTCAGCTTGTAGGTGAAGGTCTGCACCTTTTCCAGAGATGGCTTGAAGTGTGACAGCTCACCTGTCTCCTTGTTGCTGAAGATGAAGCGGTACAGATCAGCTGCCCTCTGTACACCTGCGATAAAGTCCCCTTTGGTCTCCTTGAGGGTTAGGCTGTCGTATATGGTCTCGAGCAGGGCACGTCCACACTTGGAGCTGAAGTATAGCAACCGGGCATTGTGGCAGATGTCTGGTGAGATCTCGCGGGTGTACTTCTGAAAGAGGATGAAGACAGTTATCTTTGTGTGCTGGGTGGACCTGGTGATGTTGCTGAGGTAGGTGACTGTCTTCTGGTCCATTGCAGGTTCATCGATAACTAGAACAAGTGCTTCTGTCAGTTCGGGCTGCCAGCAGCTTCTCCATCAGTGCTTGCAGGTTCTGCGTCTTGGTGATTGGGCCATTGTACCATTGGTCATTATTGTCAACCGCCCCAGAAGGATGTATTGAAAGTGTAGATGTTCGGCCAGGAGAGCCCGCTGCAAGATGTTTTCCCATGTCCTGATGGGGCAATGATCAGCCCCACCTGGCCAGCATCGGCCGGCCTACTGTCGAATGGTACATACATGCATGCGGATGATGGTTAGCACTTGCTCAGCGGTAGCCTCGTCTATATCTGGGAGACTAAACGGCAGTACTTCCTGCACCAACTCTTTCGCCTGCGGAATGGGGAATCCTGCACCTCCGGCGGATATGAAGGATGCGATGGAGGTGTCAAGCATGAACTCCCAGCAGCGGCTGAGAAGATAGCGTAGAGGGCCTGTGTCCGCACCCACAGTGTCTAGTACATCCAGTATCTGTATGATACATGCACGGAGAGCCATGCCTATCCTGTGGTCTTAAACAGTACATTAAATATCCCTGTCCTCTTCACCTCTGGTAGCTGGAGGCTGTCAATAGCACCTGCACCTGTTTGGCCGTCGACAGTAATACTGCTCAGGCTGAGGGTGCCTATCTGGAGATTCCCTTCATCCTGACGGAATGTGCTCCGTGGTTTCAAGATATCCTTAACCAGCTCCTGTGCATATGACTAAGCCATAACCTTGATGGCTCCAGCCTCATTGACTCCGAGCATACCTCACATCGTCGCCCTCTCCTTGATGCCCATCCCCTTGTATACAGTCTTGGCCTTGTTAATGGCCGATTGCCCTACCGTATCAGTGTTCCCAATGAGACCTCAGGCTGGGATGGTACATCGGATCTCCCACGGGCCTCCCTTCTCATCGATGTCTAGGAAGGAGATAGGGGCAACAGTGTCCTCTGTGCCGAGGCGTGCCTCGCCCAAGTGAGCAAGATCGCCTAGCTCTTTGCTTTCTAGGTCTATGAGTGACGGAGTCATAGTCATATACAGATGGCTTAAACCTACTAGTCATACCCCCAGTGAAATAGTTGGGCATAGGAGGACCACGCAGTCGGCCAACATAATAGGTAGCAGTGCTCAGGGTACTGCCCCTCTCTGCAGGGGCACGGCTTGTGGGCGGTCCACCATTCCCAGGCATTGGCGATCCTACAGTCTGCATGCTCGACTATGGGCTACACACCGCCCTCTGGCACGCCATGCCTCATATGCTGCAGGGGTCACGTGATCCATCTCTCACTAGAGGGGTTAAACGTAGGCGACGATGATCTCAGCCATTGCACTCGTTGCTAGCCCTAGAACCGCGGCCTCCATTAGTGTAACATGTTCACCCATGATCTTGGCGGCAAAAGTGTGGGAGGCACCACTGAGGGCGATCTTTGGGATGGGGTGAGTTATTCCGAGACAGTGCCCGGCCACCCCACTCACCACTGTGGCGAGGAAAGCCGCAGTAGCGGCAGGCAGAACCTCATTTCCCCCTGTCATCTTCACCATGGCCACATTCGCCGCCACGTTACTGGCGACATGGACTGCCAGAGGTTTTGCTTTGGTCAGTAACTTCTGTGTCTTGGTTCACAGCAGGTTCTCCACCTTCTGAGGACTCGCCTGGCTCTCAGGCAGTTGCTTCACGATCTATGCCATTGACATCATTGTTTAAACACTGCATATACAATGCGGTTAAACGTCTGTGTCCCCTGTCGAGAGAGCTAATAAGATCTTCCCAGTCTGCGTCTGCTAGGTGGCCCGGTTGGTACTCAGGAATATTCATCTCTCTATTGAGACATCTTCAACATGTCAGGGCTCACGCTATGCGAGAAGTACTATGATGTCTTCCGGAGGGAGTTGAAGGACTACAAGAAGAAGACACCAGATGAGCTCGCTCAGCTCTCCGGTGCTGAGCTGACAAAGGAACTGACAGCTGTGAAGCTCTATCTAGGATTTGGCAAGGGACAGATCTGCTTCCTCGAATACCTTTTCATGGGCGGGAGTATCGTCGAGCAGCTCCTGTGAGCTAAAGGTTTCTACAAGGATCGGGAGTATCTGTCAGATGTGTTCCAGCAGTTTCAGACAGCCATGGCCTCACCGGACTCAGAGCTCAACAAGGCTCTGCAATACTACAAGCTGAAAAATGGATGCGCTATGGAACCCTCCAGCCCTTGAATGTGCATGTTGGCAGTGGGTATAGGGGCTGTAGGGTATGCCAAGCTGGTCCAGTGTCTCACCGTGGTCCCCACTGCTACTGTAGAGAGTCAGGATAGTCTTATAGGTGATTTGCTAGCGGCGGAGTAGGCTGATCCTGAGCGCTACGATAGCTAGGTCTGACACCACACATAGAGCTACCACGGGAAGCGGTGTCGTTCCGACTGGCTGCAGTGTCGGGGCGCCTGGAGCTGCCGTGTCGACTGGCTGCAGTGTCAGGGTCGGAATGACTGTATGGCTCATACTACGTGTAGGTGCGTTGACGGCAGTGTTGAAGCTGAAGTGGACACCGGGGGAACTCCCCTCGAATATCATGTTGTTATAGCCCCTGACTTGGAGGTCCTCGATGTTCACGATCATGTTGCTCGGAATCAACTGTAGGTGTGGCGAAATAGCAAAGTCCAGTTTGCGACGGGCCTTCTGCAATCCCTGCTGGAACTTAGCAATAAGACTACTGGGGTCTGCCACGATGATCATATCCTCAACGAGACTGATGAACATGGCCTGGACCTCTGCTCCGCTGACACCATCTATGGAATGCCGCAGCTGGGTCTGTGCCGTAAGGAGGCAGTAGCACAGTGCTTCCAGGGACTGGTTGATCCAAACGATCCTTGCTGGTGTGAGGCCTGAGGTGGTGTGTGGGACAAAGTACTTCCACACATCTGGATTGTCCTGCCACAAGCCAGTGATGTGCATATTTTGCACCAGCGCTCCAGGGTCAGAGTCTGGATCGAACGAGAATGTCGCTGTCTTCCAACAGCCTACTCATCGGGGGGTTCGATAGGGGAATCCTGAGTGGTCATGTCTCGGGTCACCGTACATAACCCCTAGACTGCTGTTGTCACCACCATGCCACTGATAGTCTGGGTGAGCGCTGAACTCTCTCTGTAGTCTGCTGGCCGCTGAGACGCTATGACTGTTGAGCTGTGGGTCAAAGGCGTTTGTATCAGGGAGGCTTGCACCCAGCTCATGGAGGATTCGTCGCACCATGAAGTACATGTGGAATCTGAGACAGCTGGCGATGAGCACAGCTTCAGGAGTATCAGAATAGGAGTGAAGCAGGGTGGAACTTACTCCACATCCTGCCATGGCACACCACACGGCAAAGTTCAGCTGCTGATTCCAGTATGAGAGGCTTGGGGCAGCCATCCAAGTATGAGCTTGCTTCGCATCCTTGATGGTGATGGGGTGGTTGGTCAGAGATCGTGGGTTGACGGAGAAGCTGGTTCGGACCGTCCATCCACTGTGATGGAGAACTGTGTTAGCTCTGATATATCATCCAGTAGACCACTCAGGCCGGTCAAGGGCGTACCCAGGAGGGGCGGTTGGCTCCGGATGACTGTCATGAGGTTCAGTGGGAAGGCCATCTATACTGGTGTTCTTAAAGCTACCGTACAGGCAGCACACTATTTGTAGTCGTCTCGACTCCAGAGACCAGCGAGGCGACCTCGCCATAACATCTCGTTTTTTAACTCCTCCATATCAACCCGCCCGCTGGAGCCTTTGACGTATTGCTGTCACACTTTAGGTTTCTCCGTGCAGTACAGCGTTTGGACCTTCAATATGTGGTGACCTGGCCATCCGCGAGAGCTTTGCTGACACACTCGTCGATAGTCCGTAGCATACTCTGTGCCAGTGTCACGTAATTAGCATGCTTCTCCAGCCTCCTTGTGATCTGCCGCTGCCCCACCCCCAAGCCCAAGGCCAAGACAGTGGCAGCTAGTGTCACGCCACCCAGCGGAATGGCGACGATGGCCCCCACCCCTGTAGCGAGACTGGCCACAGCTGCCACCCCAGCACTGGCTCCAATCACACCCGCAGCAGTGGTTGTACGCGCGAGGACGTTGTAGGCTGTCTTATATCGCCTGCGCGTTCTGCTGTACCTTTCTGCCTCATGGCCGAAATTCTGTCTGATGGTATCTATCTGCTGGAGTCGCCAGCCATGGATGGTACCACCCTCGTCAGCCGTCAGGGATGGTATATTTCTGGTTGCTTCCGGCACTCTGATTTTGCCATAGTATACCTGGAGATTAAACCTGCATCATCTGCAAAATACCTGGTCATGAGTCCTAGAAGGGTACATTTTGGAGAGCCTGGCGAACCATGCCAGCTTGCTGGTTTCGAGAAAGACATCTCTTAGACAGAAGTCATCCAGCACTATGTCGGGTGCCAGTAGCTTTCTGAGACATGACATCTGGAACTTCACCTTATCACCAAGATAGTAGGTCCGCCGCTGGATGGCTTTCTTGGTCTTACACTTCTGCACCATCTCCTCTTTCCACTGTATGACATCTGGCTTATCCTCGTCTGAGAAGACACCTGACTCATTCTCGTCTGTGAAGACATCTGGCTCATCGTCGTCTGTCAAGACTCCTGCATCCCGCTTACTCTCTTCCAGGAGGGCCTGCCAGTATCGGAGATTTTCACTGTTCCTTCGCCTCCTTGCAAGGCTTGCATTATGTTGATACCAGTTCTCCCGCTGTAGTCGCTCTCCTTCTTGTTGCAGTGCGAGCCTCTGTTCGTTTAAGGCCTTTATCTGTGCAGGGGTCATGAAGGGGCGAACCTCTTTCTTCATCATCTCGGCCAAGGTCAGATAATGTTGGTATGATATCATGTTGTCGTCAGGTCAATGAGTAATAAGAGTGTAAACTCTAAATGGGCGTCCGATATCCCATCCGTGCTGGCATATATGTTAATGGAGGGGCTGTCAAACAGGTGATTTACAGGTGTGAACAGGCTAGGACTGATAGCTTTCCATAGGTTGCTGTTGGCACCTGGGAGATACTCTATCACGTCCCGGCCGACTTCTACTAGTGAACTGTTGTGTGCACTGCCCGGAGGTTGATGTAGCACATCGGCGTGTATGTACGTTGTACCCCGCTGAGGCACCTCGAAGAGGACCCATTCTACACGGTACTCACCACCGGAGAGCAGCAGTCGGACAATCGGCATGGTTATATCTCCTGTTTAAACCCCCTTCTATACCGTGCTATGGAACCCATATTTGCTCACTCGACTGGTCTTGCTGACCTGGCAGATGTGTATGCAGTTGATGCTACCAAGGTAGAAGAGAGCGATGGCAAGTCATTTGCCCTACAGTACGAAACAAGCTCAAAGGCATTCTCCCTCCACCCCACTGGTGGTGATGAATTGGAGCTGCTCACAGACCTCAAGGATGTGATGAAGAAGCGCCTGGGTCACAACATAGATGGCCACAAGATCGTGTTTTGGTACGATTTCCCGAAGAGGAAGTACATCCTCGAGCCGTTGATTGAGCTCTCGGATACGGAGGTGGCAGACATCAACAACCTAAATAACGACCTCAGCTTTCATCTGGTCAAACCCTATTTGAGGGGTTCCCCGCTGATGGCCCATGATGGCTTGCTATTGACCCTGTCAAAAAACCTGCAGTTCCTATTTGAGAAGAATGAAGTGTGGTACCGCGCTGGACCTGGGGGTGACTGGCAAACATGGTTGCCCCTATATAGGCCTCCCGCAGTCATTGGCATAGAGGTACTCCCCTCTCCACTGTTGTGAAAAAGGATGGGACAGTTCGAAAGCTCTACAATCGGGGATCATCCTTCCTCACCTACATAGGTGAAGGTGTCTCCCTGACGAGGGTGGGTCACCGGATCAGGGTTACAGGTAGAATGCTCCTGCTGCGTCGTCCATTCGATGGACCAGAAGAAGCTGTTAACCTCCAGGAGGGCACCCTACGGGTAGTTGGTGTGTCACATGTCTCCAAAGTCAAGGGTGCTGTTAAACTGCTTCAGCGAGTCGGACTCACTAGCCCGCAAATGACTCATATAGTCCTAGAGCTACATTTCTTGGCTGGCGACAGAGTGAAACAGCTAGCCCCTGCCCCTGAGGGTATGAAGATCACTATCGATCCGAATGGAACAAGACTCGATCTGGCACAGATATTTCTCGCGTGGTTCACTCTGTTCAGTTTAACTCTTCATGTATAGCCATGATTCTCATCATACTGTTCGTGCTGGCATCTACAGCAGTGGTACATGGCGCTGAGACTGCCATGATATTGGATGCCAAGTGGGCCCACTTTCGGGATGACCCCAAGTACAATCATTGGGTCGACCCCTTGCGGAGAAACGTTTATGACCGCTTTCACCCACGTGAAGAGATCGAGTCTGTCTGCCACTTCTATGGTGTTGAGAGGGTAGGACGTGGTTGTCTGCTGGAGACCCCTGCTCAGCACCAGATTCTCTGCATAACATGTGAACATGCCAGAGTCAGCCGTGGCTCACATGCTAATTACTTTAGCCTCCTCCCAGGTGAGCGTTGTCAAGGTAGATGCAAGCCCCTAAGGGTGGTCCCATCATGCCGATGCGACTCTGGCAGAGACTACGTGTTTGTCTGCGCCTACACAGTATAGAGAGAGAGAGAGAGAGAGAGAGAGAGAGAGAGAGAGAGAGAGAGAGAGAGGCCGGCCCTGTGGTTGATGGCAATCAGTGGTGTATATCACTGTGGAGGCTTGTCTCTAAAGAGCCGTTCAGCCCCTGTTAGTAGTAGTGTCGGGACTACTCCGTTCGGCGATTCGTGGTGGCCCCACAACCTATGCCCCAGGGATTGAGAGCGCAGTGGGGGCTCATTTGTCTAAATGGAAATCCAGTTGAGGGAGGTGGGGGCTCATTTGTCTAAATTAACTACTACTGCCAGCCTGCCTGCCTGCCTGCCTGCCTGCCTGCCTGCCTGCCTGCCTGCCTGCCTGCCTGCCTGCCTGCCTGTCCACCCGCCCGCCCGCCTGCATACCTGCTTGCTTGCCTACATGCCTGCTTGTTCGCTTGCCTGCCTGTCTGTCTGTCAATTAATATGCATTTCAGAAGGAGATTCTTATAATTCTATTTTCGCTGTAGAGACTTGGTTTCATACCATATCACAGAAACCTTGGAATTTTGGCGAAACCGGTTAAGTCAAGCAACAATGACCTTTTGATGGCAAGGCGACGTTGTTTTTGTCATTGCTTACCCTCCTGCTCAAGACAATGTTGTTTTCGTCATTGCTTACCCTCCTGCTCAAGACGATGTTGTTTTCGTTATTGCATACCCTCCTGCTCAAGACGATGTTGGTTTCGTCATTGCTTACCCTCCTGCTTAAGACGATGTTGGTTTCGTCATTGCTTACCCTCCTGCTCAAGACGATGTTGTTTTCGTCATTGCTTACCCTCCTGCTCAAGACGATGTTGTTTTCGTCATTGCTTACCCTCCTGCTCAAGACGATGTTGTTTTCGTCATTGCTTACCCTCCTGCTCAAGACGATATTGGTTTCGTCATTGCTTACCCTCCTGCTCAAGACGATGCTGGTTTCGTCATTGCTTACCATCCTGCTCAAGACGATGTTGGTTTCGTCATTGCTTACCCTCCCGCTCAAGACGATGTTGGTTTCGTCATTGCTTACCCTCCTGCTCAAGACGATGTTGTTTTCGTCATTGCTTACCCTCTTGCTCAAGACGATGTTGTTTTCGTCATTGCGTACCCTCCTGCTCAAGACGATGTTGGTTTCGTCATTGCTTACCCTCCTGCTCAAGACGATGTTGGTTTCGTCATTGCTTGCCCTCCTGCTCAAGACGATGTTGGTTTCGTCATTGCTTATCCTCCTGCTCAAGACGATGTTGGTTTCGTCATTGCTTACCCTCCTGCTCAAGACGATGTTGGTTTCGTCATTGCTTACCCTCCTGCTCAAGACGATGTTGTTTTCGTCATTGGTTAACACTCCTGCTCAAGACGATGTTGTTTTCGTCATTGCTTACCCTCCTGCTCAAGACGATGTTGTTTTCGTCATTGCTTACCCTCCTGCTCAAGACGATATTGGTTTCGTCATTTCTTACCCTCCTGCTCAAGACGATGTTGGTTTCGTCATTGCTTACCCTCCTGCTCAAGACGGTGTTGGTTTCGTCATTGCTTACCCTCCTGCTCAAGACGATGTTGGTTTCGTCATTGCTTACCCTCCTGCTCAAGACGATGTTGTTTTCGTCATTGCTTAACCTCTTGCTCAAGACGATGTTGGTTTCGTCATTGCTTGCCCTCCTGCTCAAGACGATGTTGGTTTCGTCATTGCTTACCCTCCTGCTTAAGACGATGTTGGTTTCGTCATTGCTTACCCTCCTGCTTAAGACGATGTTGGTTTCGTCATTGCTTACCCTCCTGCTCAAGACGATGTTGGTTTCGTCATTGCTTACCCTCCTGCTCAAGACGATGTTGGTTTCGTCATTGCTTACCCTCCTGCTCAAGGCGATGTTGGTTTCGTCATTGCTTACCCTCCTGCTTAAGACGATGTTGGTTTCGTCATTGCTTACCCTCCTGCTCAAGACGATTTTGTTTTCGGCATTGCTTACCCTCCTGCTCAATACGATGTAACCATCCTCATTCACACTCCTGCCACCACCGTTTTACTGGAGTCTTTCTCCGGTCAACAAAGCGTCTATCTTTTGGCATATACACACAAATTAGTAGAATTGACCTCCTCTCTGAACAAGCTAAACGCGAATCGAGGTCTGTAAGGTGGATCTTTTACCCTAGGTACGGTAGTAGATAAGGGAAGATGTATGCCTATGTTGTAGATTGGAAGTACGGCGAGATTAATAACGAATACCAGAGTATACGTAGGATGGCTAGAGAAGGGAAGGACAACTGACCCGAGACATAATGCTTATTAAAGGTACATATTCATAGCAAAATTACTGAAAACAAAATTGTTTAAATTGTATACTGTTAGAGGCTTAAACTGTGAGCCTATATGTAATGAAACGAAATAAATCTTAACATATGATGATTTCATTATGTATAAATTAACATAGTTTTTTAAGTTGTGAATTTGAATTAGGGACTCGTGCCCATATTTCAATTTCGAAACTTAAAAAATTATATTAATTTATATTGAATGAAATCATCAAATGTTAAGATTTATTTCGTTTCATTACACATAGGCACATACTTTAAGCCTATACAAGTTTACAATTTTAACAATTTTATTTTCAAGCATTCTGCTGAGAATATGCACCTTTAATACTAGGATTGGATACATTTTGTCACCAAATCTAAATATTTGCTTATTGAATGCCCATTTCCAGGTCAAGAGAAGACTACTTTGGAAAATTTACTACTGGTATCGAGCCAGCCACTCCAGTGGTAAATTTAAAAAAAATAGTCCTCTCGTGGGCCGGTCTCGCTTTGATAGGGTTGAACCTGCCTCGGCAGAAGAAAGAGACGTAGATCTAAAGAGAGAGAAACAACGCATCGTCATCGGAAACTTATTATTATGGTATTTGTTCTGTGACGTTAGTTTTTATAAGAAGGCTGTTGCTTTTAACATACTAGACCATGCGCCTCGGAGATGGAATAAATCGCAAGTTATGATACATTGTGCTATAGGAACACACTCATCAGATTACAACACGGCAGTTTCCAGTGGGGTCCTGTCCTATGAGATGACACTTATTTTCAAGAATGCCGGTGTCTCCCTGTAGGGGCCTTAATTAATTACGTGCTTTGATACATGGAGATCCCGTGTCCCACATCCATGTCCCACATCAATGTCCCGTATCCATGTCCCATATCATGTCCCATATCCATGTCCCATATCCGTGTCCTATATCCATGTCCCATATCCGTGTCCTATATACATGTCCCATATCCTTGTCCTATATCCATGTCCCGTATCCATGTCCTCTATCCATGTCCCGTATCCATGTCCCATATCCATGTCCCCTATCTATGTCTCATATCCATGTCCCATATCCATCTCCCATATCCATGTCCCATATCCGTGTCCCATATCCATGTCCCGTATCCATGTCCTATATCCATGTCCCATATCCATGTCTCATATCCATGTACCGTATCCATGTGCCATACCCATGTCCCGTATCCATGTCTCATATCCGTGTCCCGTATCCATGCCCCATATCTATGTCCCGTATCCATGTCTCATATCCATGTCCCGTATCCATGTACCCTATCCATGTACCGTATCCATGTCCCATATCCATGTCCCGGATCCATGTCCTATATCCATGTCCCATATCGATGTCTCATATCCATGTCTCATATCCATGTCCCATATCCATGTCCCGTATCCATGCCCTATATCCATGTCGCACATCCATGTCTCATATCCATGTCTCATACCCATGTCCCGTATCCATGTCTCATATCCATGTACCATTTCCATGTCCCGCATCCATGTCTCATATCCATGTCCCATATCCATGTCCCATATAAGTGTCATCTCGTATCCATGTCCCATATCCATGTCCCGTATCCATGTCCCGTATCCATGTCCCGTATCCATGTCCCGTATCCATGTCCCGTATCCATGTCCCGTATCCTTGTCCCATATCCATGTCCCATATCCGTGTCCCATATCCATGTCCCGCATCCATGTCTCATATCCATGTCCCATATCCATGTCCCATATAAGTGTCATCCCGTATCCATGTCCCGTATCCATGTCCCGTATCCATGTCCCGTTTCCATGTCCCGTATCCATGTCCCGTATCCATGTCCCGTATCCTTGTCCCATATCCATGTCCCGTATCCATGTCCCGTATCCATGTCCCGTATCCTTGTCCCATATCCATGTCCCGTATCCATGTCCCGTATCCTTGTCCCATATCCTTGTCCCATATCCATGTCCCGTATCCATGTCCCGTATCCATGTCCCCTATCCTTGTCCCATATCCATGTCCCGTATCTATGCCCTATATCCATGTCCCATATCCATGTCCCGTATCCTTGTCCCATATCCATGTATTGTATCCATGCCCTATATCCATGTCCGTATCCATGTCCCGTATCCATGTCCCGTATCCATGCCCTATATCCATGTCACGTATCCATGTCCCGTATCCTTGTCCCATATCCATGTCCCGTATCCATGTCCCGTATCCATGTCCCGTTTCCATGTCCCGTATCCATGTCCCGTATCCATGCCCTATATCCATGTCCCGTATCCATGCCCTATATCCATGTCCCGTATCCATGTCCCGTATCCTTGTCCCATATCCATGTCCGATATCCATATCCCGTATCCAGGTCTCATATCCGTGTCTCATGTGTATGATTACTGTATTCTGTGACTCTAGTAGTAGAAACATCCTACAGCTGCAATCAGTCCTTCTTCGCTTTTGCCCACTGTGTCTTGTCCTCAGCCGAAATCCTTAGCTTCCTCAGGTCCATTCTTGACTTGAGTGTACCGAGTCCTGCTTTCTTGAGGTCACCTCGTAGCACGCTTAGCATATTTATGCAATGACGTCCTCTCCTGGATTTGTATTTGCTGGTTCCGAGTAGGGCGAATTCCAAGGCTCTCTGTGCTGGTGTCTCTTCCGGCATCCTTAGCACATGGCCAAACATGGACCATCTTTGCGGGCCGACTTTTACGGACAGAGGCGATGTATTACACAACTTGTATAGCGTATCATTAGAAATTATGCTGTCTGGCCATCGGTGTCAAGTGATGGTGCGTAGGTGTTTGCGGTGGCAGGTATCAAGTTTATCTAAAGCTGCCTTTAGAGCTGCCCATCTGTTACATTTATACAGAGTCAACGATACGCAGGGTGTATTGTATAAACGTAGTCGTTTTGTCAAGGGCATCTTTGATCTACGAATCCATAGCTTCCAGAAGGACTGGAAAGCTATGTTCCCCATGACGCAGCGTGCAGCAATGCCAGCAGTACTGCAAAGCAGTGAGCCCATGACTGTACTTTTCCTCCATGGTTCGCTGCCACGAAGTGGATCGTCATTTTCTTTAAGCATGATAAATGTCTTTTATGTTATCACAGATGTTTTACAGTCCAGTGGCCGATGACATGGATAATATAGGAATACATTTCTGGCTATGTCCCGCCCATTTCTAGCTATTCTAGATATGCTACGCCCATTTCTGGCTATGCCACGCCCTTTCTAGCTGATCTCCTCCCATGTTCCCTTACTGTTTTGAATCGTGGAAATTGATTTTGATGATATAATTTTCAAATACTTTCGGTAGGTGGAGTGCCAGCTGAGGGTACATATTTACCTCCGGACCCCGGACCCACCGCCTGATTACAGTAGTCCCCCCACCTCAACCACCACCCAACCACTTCAAAGCTTGCTTACGGCCTTGGACCCGAATTCCCAGAATATAATAATAATAATAATAATAATAATAATAATAATAATAATAATAATAATATTAATAATAATAATAATAATAATAATAATAATCTTTATTTCACGAGGGTAAATCGTCAGTTGCCTGACGTTAACGAGGCCCTCAAACATATATACGCTACGTACAAAAATATATAATAATATACACTACATGTTTGTACAAATACAGAAAAAATACTAAAATTTCTGCATGAATCATACTAAGAATAGCATTATTATAATTTATTTGCTTTTCACCTACACTCCTAGTTAAACAAATCCAATCGTCACAGCACTCACATAGACGAGAACAAACGCATAGATTTGCGCAATTTCGCACACATACGTACGCACGCAGACAGACAGACAGACAGACAGACAGACAAACACAGACAATTTTATCGCACCCGCATTCTCTCTTCAAGGTAAGTATACTGGTAAGTTCTTGAATATTTTGAAACCAAAGCTTCAAGTTAACTATACTGTTGCAGGAAGCAGTGGCGGATCTAGGATATTTGGAGGGAGGAGTTAACTAAGAAAGATGGGCACCTCTCATACACCCGGACTGCGGTAGCCCGGGGAATGTTGACATCTAAATGCTCTCAGATGGCCTATCCTGCCATTCCAGAGGGAAATATTGACCCTCAGTTGGCTGTTAATATATACAAATTTTACCCATTTAATTATAATTTAAAGGTTGAGTCGGTTGAGGGTACAAAAATGGGACTCATAATCTGAGAACGCTTAATTTCCAACGGTCACAGATCATTATTTCTTACCCTGGCTCAAACTGGGCTCAACATTGTTGATGCCAGCTTCCGCATGCTATCCCTCAAGCTATTTCCTTCCCTGGAAGCTATGCCTTTCAAAACAGGACAGCAACAGCCTTCAGTCCAGTTAGTCTAAGAATATGAGCTTTCAGTCAAAGTAGTGACAAAATGTATGAGATATGAATGAGATAACTCCTGGCTAGAAGTAAATAACGGAAAGGTATTTGAGCAGGGACACGTGTCACATGGCCTCAACAGTGACAATTTTAAGAATCATTTCCAGTGCATTTTAAATACTCATATGCCACTTCGTAACCCTATTGGAATTGATGGGCATGGCGACATCCACTTACCTTGCGGCCCTGCCCCCTCTCCATTTGATGTTCAAATCACAATTTCACTCCATACCAGCGCCATTGGTATGAATTGATAGAATGTAGAATTCTAAAAGGAATTCCGAATTTAGTCATCATTCAGCCAATTGCATTCAAGTTCAAGTTGAAGTTCACTTTATTACACTCAGGCCCTTCAAGGGCATATGAGGGTAAAATTTACATAATGATTGAGGCGCTAGAATATTAGCGGTACAGTAAAATGCATATATATATAACATTTTTAATTTTATGATGGTAGTAGTAGTAGCCGCAGCAGCAGCAGCAGCAGCAGCAGCAGCAGCAGCAGCAGCAGCAGCAGCAGCAGCAGCAGCAGCAGCAGCAGCAGCAGTAGTAGTAGTAGTAATAGTAGTAGTAGTAGTAGTAATAGTAGTAGTAGTAGTAGTAGTAGTGGTAGTAGTAGTAGTAGTAGTAGTAGTAGTAGTAGCAGCAGCAGCAGCAGCAGCAGTAGTAGTAGTAGTAGTAGTAGTAGTAGTAGTAGTAGTAGTAGTAGTAGTGAACGCACGCGTTTATTGAGCTCTGCAATTGCTGCCCGAATTTGCTAGTTTCTAGCGCGATTTTGTAGATAAATATTATACATATATTTCGTATTAGTATTTCCTTTCAAACCTTATGTTTAATTTGTAAATTCTTGTCTTGGTTGGAGCGCATTTTGTGTCTCCATTTTCTAAAGGCATTCCTCTTAGCTGGCGGTTTCCGCCATTTAATAGGGCTCCTCTTACTGTGGTCAATGCAATACATTTCTCCGCGCCAGTCTGCTATTTCTATAGTTCGTAGGCTAGCGCATTATATTTGGCAAGATCGCTTGAGTGAGTGGATTTAATTCCTTTGTCATTTGTAAACACAAGCCTAGTTCTTTAACTATATACATCATTATAGTCAGTTGGCTGGCCCCGGTCAACTCGAACAGACTAACAAATATATGACTGTACTATCTATTCATATATTTGTTAGTATACTTTAATCGGCTAGGTGTTAGTGAACCACTTAGAAAGTGGTTCAAACTAACAAATATACGACTGTACTCTCTATTCGTTTATTTGTTGGTAGACGTCAGGGTTTCAAAAGGGGACACTATTTATTTAGTGTTTAGCTCTTTCCCTGACGTCATGGTGTTATATAAGTATATATTTATTATATATTGTAGTAGTATGGGGTTCCTCCTTTGATAAACCACCATGGCAACCTATAAGCGTACCCTAAGCCTTAAAATAACAACTAAGGGGTGGGGTGTCACGGCTATCGACGTGTATCATGGGTTAAAAGACGTCGTTGGCGCGGGACCTGCTACTTTGCAGGGGCTTATCAATGTTACTAAAACTGTGTGGAATGTAACAGTGTCAAATGAGGGGGTCAAGGAAAAGCTTCTGGAAGATGTTCTTATTGTAAAAGGTGAAGTTTGTAACGTAGAGGAAATCGAGTCAGATAGGTTGCTAGTGAAGATGAAAGTTCCACTAGAAATTCCAGATGACAGAATCATGAGTGAACTCAAGAAGTATGGCAAAGTGCAAAAGATTGAACGGGAAACGTATCCCTTTGACAGAACGCTAGAAAACGGTGTAAGACGTATTTGGTTTGATAAAGTGGATAGCCCTTTACCGAGTAGATTGACGCTTGATGGCAGCTTTGTCCTGCCCTTATGGTATAGAGGGCAAATTAAAGAATGCCGGATCTGCCTAAGTACTGACCATTTGGCAACAAATTGTCCCAATCGAAACAAATGTTTGCTCTGTGGTTCAGTTGACCATTTTAAATGGCGCTGTCCAAAAAACTGAGTCAAATGCTTCTGAAGCAACCGCTACGGAAGCTGTTGTTTTGGTTCATGCCACTGTAAATGACACACACAAATCATCAAATCCTGTTAAAGTAACTACAGTTGATGAAATTCATGTATTAGAGGAGGGTATAACCTTAAGTCAAGAAAATACTCAAAATGCTGTGGAGCCAAACGTTGCTGTAAAAGACACGCAGGAAAATTGATGATCTTACAGAAGAGCCAGTTTACAATTTCTTAAAAGATGAATTAAAATTAGGACAGGATAAGTTTAGGACTCAGAAGACAGAAAGTTCAGTCGATTTTCCGCTAAGCCCACTTGATTTAAGTCAGCTTGAAGATATGGTAAATGATGCTACTGCCAAATGTTACTTGAGTAGCAATAAGCGTCATAAAGAAGACAATAGCTCAGAATCTGAGATTGAAGTAAATGATATGGATGATGATACAATGTCAGTTGCAGAATCAGATGTGTCCATTCAAACACAGAGTTCACAGATGAAAGATGAAATGGTAATGTACCGATCAGAAGGGGTGAAGTGTTAGTGCCATATGTAACGGCGAGAGGTGTGAAATATCGTCTACTGCGCCATGATTCTGATATTTCCAAATATGAATATTTGTCTGTGGTAGAACTAGGAAATATTGAATTCGCAGGAAAATTAGGTAAATGGTCTAAGAAACGAGCTAAAAAACCCAAATCTAGTTAATCTAATGATGGCGGTTGTAAACATCATTTTACAAATTATGATTATCTGCACCATCAATTGCAGAGGATTAAATACCGAATTCAAGCAGCACCACTTGCTTGAAGAATTAGCAAATGAGAGAGTTGATATTGCTTTTCTACAAGAGACCAACATTCAAAAAGCTGAAGTGTATGAATCTCTCAAAGATATTTCAAAAGGGCAGATTTTTTTTTCTTTATCACAAGATAATAGTGCGGGAGTGGCCATTCTTATCCTGCCCCGCTGTCTCAACTATGTTGACGTTATATCGTCGTCATCAGATCCAAATGGACGATGGATTTGTGTATCAATTGATGTACTAAACACAAGTTTAAATTTGATGTGCCTTTATGCACCTACCTCTCATCAATTGCGCCGTGAATTTCTAAATGATGTTTCCACAATAATTCAAGACAGAACGCCTGAAAACCTAATCTTGGGCGGTGACTTTAATTGCATATTAGACGAGGCTAAAGACAGAAACTCTAGGTCTAATTTTAATGACACATCGCATAATATTTTGAAACACATTTGTGAAAATAAAAGCTTGTTAGACACTTATCGGATTGAAAATCCAGAAGGCCAGGAATTTACTTGGTTTTCAACCGATGGAAGGTTAGCTTCAAGGTTAGACAGGATCTATGCAGAACGTTCATTGAAAGGTTACATGTGTAAAACAAACATAAAACCAGTAACTTTCTCTGATCACAATATGTTTTCCATCACATTAGACAATGCTGACTGGGTCAAACGAGGAGATGGATTTTGGAAACTTAATGTAGCATTGCTACGAGATAGTTGCTACCGCAAATGTGTGGAAAGTTGTTGGAGGCATTGGGATGAAAGAAGAGGTTCGTATGAATGTATGTATGTATGTATGTATGTATGCATTTATATAGCGCCAATTCCAATTGAAGCTCAAAGGCGCTTTTCAAGATTATATGAAATTACACAATTATGTACAAAAACTTAAATTGAAAATAAATATGTTTTGAGAGCAGATTTGAAAGGTTCAATTTTACGGCAATTTTGTATATGTGGTGGAAGACTGTTCCAAAGCTTGGGGCCAGCTCTAGAGATCGCGCGTTGGCCGATTAGTAGATTGGATGGTGGCACTACACAGAGTAAACGACTACTTGATCGGGGAGCCCTTGGCGCTGTCTTCTGTACGATCAACGATGTTAGATATGGCGGGGCAAGATTATTAAGACATTTGAAAACCAGTAGTGCAAGTTTGTAATTTATGCGCTGTTTAACTGGTAGCCAATGAAGATCTTTCAAAACAGGTGTAATGTGTTCATATGGCTTAGTCCGTGATAGTAATCTGGCCGCAGTGTTCTGAGCCCTCTGAAGACTGGTAAGCTGTTCTGTTGATATGCCAGCTAGCAAAGAATTCCCGTAATCCAGTCTCGAAGTTATGGTCGCGTGTACAAGCGTTTTTATAGCATTATCATCCAATAGCTTTCTGATCTTGTTAATGTTCCGTCAGTTAAAATAAACAGATTTACATATAGAGGTTACTTGATTTTTCATTGACATGGTGGCATCAAAGATTATGCCGATGTTACGGGCAGTTGAGCTAAATGAAATATTGTCCTCGCCAATCTGAAGAGATTCTATTTTAAGCTGAGGTCGCAGGTGATGTGATGTGATTGCCAGTATCTCTGTCTTCTTATCGTTAAGCTGTAGGAGGTTGTTTAGCATCCACAACTTAACTTCATGAATGACATGTTCTAAAGTTTCACTCGCGTTTAATTGATCAGATGGATAAAAGGCAAGGTATAGTTGCATGAATGTATAACAGACTGGTGGGAAGATGCTAAATCAGACCTGAAATATATTTCAAGGCAGTATTCCATTAGGAAAGCACGTGAAATACGAAAGCGTAAAAAGGAGCTTCAGAGGTCGTTGTGTAAAATTAATAAGAAAATTAATGATGGGGAATATAATTATTACGAACTATTAGTTAAATTAAAAGGTAGACTAAATGAAATAGAGCAATATCAGTTTGATGGTGCCAAAATAAGGTCAAGAGCACAAATGCACACCGAGGGCGAAAAGCCTACACGTTACTTTTGTAATTTGGAAAAAAGCAAGAGGTATAGAGAAATTAATGCGCTCACTGAAGACTAATGATGGCGTATCAGTGTGCTCAAATGCAGAAATGATTGAAACAGTATCCGAATTTTACAAATCATTGTATAAATCTGAGGGAGGCGAGGAAACTGCAACTAGAGATGTTTTAGCTAATATAACGAAAAGACTTCCAGATTCATGTCGCGAAAGCTGTGACCAATCAATAACAATTGATGATTTGACAAAATCCCTCAAAGGTATGAAGTTAGAAAGGTCTCATGGATGCGACGGACTTCCAGTTGAATTTTATCAAACATTCTGGCACATATTTGGGCCAGTATTAGAAGAAATAGCTACCAGCATTTTTAAGCAAGGGCATCTCCCTACATCGATGGCCCAAGCATATGTTCGGCTTATATACAAGAGGGGTGACAGAAATAAAATACAGAATTATAGACCAATCTCTCTACTCTGTGTAGATTATAAGATTATTACTCGGGCACTAACATTAAAACTTGGCGCAGTCCTAGGCGAAGTCATTCATGATGATCAAACCTGCTCTGTTCCAGAAAGATCAATATTAAACAACACTTTGCTTACACGGGACCTTATTCAATTAGTTGAAAAGGATTGTATCCCAGCAGCAATAATAGCACTTGATAACGAGAAGGCGTTTGACAGACTAGACTGGGATTTCTTGTTTAAGTCTTTAGACCATATTGGCTTTGGTTCAAGATTTATTAAATGGGTCAATATTTTATATACTGATATAACAAGTTGCTATTTAGTTAACAATCAGCTATCCAAACCTGTAGTGTTGGAACGAGGTGTCAGACAGGGTTGCTCACTGTCCCCGCTTCTATTCGTCATAGCTATGGAATCGTTGGGGGCCACATTGAGGCAACGCAATGACTTTCAAGGAATATGTATACGTGGCGTAGAAAGGCCACTAAAGGTTTCTCAATATGCAGATGATACGACTGTGTTTGCGGGTAAAAATACGGATTTTAGAATTTTAAATGGAGTATTAACAGATTTTCAAAAGGCATCAGGACTTAAAGTCAATAAAGATAAATCTAAGGGATTATTTTAAGGCGATTGGAAGGGTAGAACTGATAATATGATGGATATTAACTGCTCAAATGATGTCATAAAAACTTTGGGTATTTACTTTAGTAGAGAACAAAATGTATTACTAAACTGGGAAGAAAGGATATCCAAGCTAAAGTGTGCATTACTAAATTGGAAACGACGTCGCCTAACTGTCTTTGGCAGGACATTTCTCCGTAATAATTTAATTTTATCTGGACTGTGGTATACCGCTTCTGTAGTTCATATGCCCAAATCAGTAGAGTCAAAGATCAACACGTTACTTTTGTCCTTCTTATGGGAGGACAAAGCCCATTTAGTATCACAGTCAATCCTCACCAATGAAAAGCATGCCGGAGGCCTGGATTTGGTTGATGTTTCAGCAAAGTGTGCTTCTTTAAAATTGAAATTCTTGAATAAGTTACTTACTTCAAACTCATCTTGGTGAAGTGTTTCAAGGGCACTTCTCCAAAGGTACGTTGACCCATTTCCAGTAGAATGTTTATTTATGTGCAATAAATTGCCACCTAATCATCAAAAGATTCCAAATGTATATAAAGAACAGCTCGAAGCCTTAAAAATATTTACACGATCAATGCCACAACCCAATTGTTTGGGAAGATGCCTTAGAGCAACGTCTTTGGGGCAACGAGTTGATTCGTGATAATGATGATGTATTATATTTGCCCTCTATGGCCAAAAATGGTATTCAATATTTACGTGACTTGGTAAATCCGAAATCCCGTAGATGGATTGCGATGCAAGATGTAGCAAGAATAACATCAATGAGACATATTGATGCCCAGCGCTTATTTGTTAGAATAAAGAATACAATACCTGCTGTATGGTTCAAATTGCCGAAAGCACGTGGCAACATTGATATGTTGCAACCAACATTAGTATTTATGTCAGAACATAAAAAATACAACATGGCATCTAGAGACTGGTATAGAATTCTAATGCAAAGTCGGAGACAGACTCCTATTGTGGTTAGGCATTGGAACAATTTAGGATGCACGCCAAAGAACTGGAAAAATGCCTGGAGAGCAATACATCTACCTTGTCTACCAGGAAATGCACGGGACCTGACATGGCGATTACTCCATCGAAGGCTATGGGTCGGCCATCTTACTTATATGTGTAACATATCAAGTACAGACCGGTGCTTATTATGTAATACTGAGGAGGAAACGATAGACCATCTATTTACTCAGTGTCGCATAACTACAGGCTTTTGGGTATATATCAATATGCTCCTTGGCAAATTTGGAACCAAATATGTGAATTTAGTGGCTGAAACAATTTTGTTCAAAGATTGCTCAACCATCGGACGAATCATTAATAGCAAGGAGAAAGAATAGTTAATAACCCTGTTATCTGTAGGAGTGTGGGCCATCTGAAAGCATCGATGTTCAGAGGCCAGAGATAAAACAGGCAACAACCATCAGAGAGCCATACAAGCTATATTTCGATCATTGTTGATAAACTGCATTCATTGTGAATTTTACAGGCTAGTAGAACATGGGAGAGAAAGTAGATTTAAAGACGTATGGTGCAAAACTGGCCTAGTATCAATTGAATACGGATATCTTAAAATATCAGAAGCGGAACTTGTATAAGCTGGCACACTCGCTGCTTTCTGTATATTGATAAATGCTATTTTAATTTAATTTAATTGCCTTTATTTTAAAATTGTAAGGCCTTAGGAGACTCTAATCTTGACGAATATCCTAACCTTGGGATCAGAATATTTAAATATCAAATGAGCATTATGTCAATATTCTGGAGGTGATCCGATTTTCAAGTTAACAATTAGCTTCCTGTTGTAAATATTTACTGTTGGTGTATTTGTTCCCAGGTAATTTGCAAAAACTTACAATGAAGTAAATTTAGAATGTGAACCCAGAGCGCCATCTAAGTAGTCATAGTTTGTATACGTTTGCTTTGTGCATTATATTATATAAAGGCTACTACGTCCGTTGGGTATTTAATAATCGGCTAACTGGCGTCAATGAGTGACTTTTTGTTACTTACTGACGAGTCACCTCGCCACTTGTTGGCGAGCTGCACTCGCCATTTGGCCCTACTACTATATGGTGTGCTACGTTAAACTACATATGATCTACTTAGCCTGCCGGTCATGAATCGGCTCAATTGCATCAATGATTAGCAGTAGCTTACTGCTAATTATTGATGAGTGGCTTTACCACTTGTTGGTTAGCTATGCTCGCCATTTGGGCCTACTATTACACAGTGTGCAAATAGCAATGTCTTTGTTGAATTATGTTATGTTATCAGCTCTTTATTAATTATCTTTTCTATATAGTTATGCCACGGTTGTGGTGTAGGCTAATAGAGTATTTTAGCTTGCACTGTTTTGACATGTTAGGTTTGTATTGTTATTCTATTAATAAAGCCTGCTATTTCAACCGATTTTTTATGGGGGTTTGCAAGCCTTTTTAAAGGAGTTCCTCCGGGAAGTGTATCCTACTGCGTCAGCGTCGGATTTTCCAAAAGAAAAGAAAAAAAGTAGTAGTAGTAGTAGTAGTAGTAGTGTGCCGATCATTGCTATCATATGATTGTGAGATCATACATAGCAATCGTATTTCCATACAAACACGTTAACTTATGCCACCTGCAACATGTTTGGACTCCAAATCCGCTACAATATAAGTGGACAGATTATTATCCAGTCTTGCACGCTTTCTTGTCGATGTAATGAAATAAATTACTTCATGTCAATTATAAAAGCGTAAGGGATATTTGTAATCGAGATTTACACTTATGCAAATTTATATCATTTAGAGTTGAGATAATTATATTTGCTAATATGATTAGGTTATAATAAATGTAGATTTCATTACTTATAATATGTATGGAGTCTCTGAGACGGGGGACTTTGGGTTGCTTGGCTGGTTTCCTATATGAATTAGAAGAATCAATCTTGGTGACTATTTCAATACAAGTTTTATTTTTCTCTTCTTGATTAAGATGACTATTGATACTGGTCTCTGAATCAAGCCGGCTTACATAGCCTTTTCGTCACCAAGATTAACTTCATCCTGAAGCGGTGGGCATTACCATATCCCAAGTTTGACATTTGATGGGTGGGAGAAGTTCTTGATAACTCTCTCCAACATACTTCATTGGTGGAACCACTGGTTGCTTTGCTAGTTTCCACTTAAACAAAGTTACCACCGGGTTACGAACTGGCAAATTCGTATTTGGAATATCCTATGCTGAAGACTAACTAAAGCTAAGATGCTTATACAAGATCTCTGAATAGACTGCTGTAAGTTTGTTTTGTAATTGCTATGAAGTCAGTTTCCATTTCTAAGGGTGATTATTTTAGAGATTTATGCCACTCAGGCCTACTGGGTGGCCTGGATAAGAACCTGTTAATTGATCCATTGTGCTATAGGTTAGATATTGCCCTAGCATTATGCTAGCCCTATAGTGTCAATACATTCTTTTCAATACAGGCTGTGGCTTAGCAGACCCGCGTGTACCTGTAAGATTGTGACCTATTCAAAATATAATACCAGCCATAATGTCAGAATTATAGGTCTAATGTTATCTTAATCTGCTTACCCCCGGCCATAGAGTCGTGATCGAATTAACCCTTTTGTCCCCTTGACCACTGCACTCATTTTCCTATTAGAGTGTGGCTTTGTCCAGAGGAAGACAAGGGTTAATGATCTATTCAGAAGCCTAATTAATTGCCATTGAATAGTGCTTATTAGACTACTGAAATATTCCAACATGAATTCTGCCTCGTTTACATTATGGTGGCTATTATTTCTAGGTATGGCCTAGACATAATTTGAAGTTTTAAATAATAAAAAAAAAAAAAAATGAAAATTAATAATGCATTCTAAAAAAACAATGGATATATACAATGGATGGCTTCGTGATCACAGTGAGTAAATACAATATATAGTAATTAATTCCCAGAATTATCTCCCTTGGGGTGATGCATAATTTTGCTCTGTCACATCTCTATTGATCATTTTAGGAATTATGTAGGAGTTACAAATCAACATGTAGTATTGTATCAGCATGATCCAGACGGATCATGATGCATTGTGTCCATGTGTTAAGAACGTCGCCTCCGTCGCCTCCGTGAGCATTTGTTGGTTGGCCTTCACGAGAGATAGTCGCTCCTTAGCGAAATTGTGATGTAGGCAGCCATCGTTTCACGTGTATGTAATTCTATGCCACCAACATACACCAGCATGGCTGTGAGGATGATGGTGCCCATGTTGAAGTGTATATAACAAAGTGGGCTTGTCATTCATATAAGCAGTCATCATACAGATTCATAAATAGGTAAGCACGCCATCTCAGTTTTTAGGCCAATCAACAGTTAGGCAATCTTCAGTACATTTACAGTTTACGATTCTCTGATCAAAACAACGTTAGGCCAGTTGTCACACTATGAACTTTCATACAGAAATCACTCCATGACTTTGGGCCATTATAATCATCGACCGCATGTGATGTCATTCTTCATGCGGTAACCGTCTCCAGCTCCTGGTCGCCATTACCCATAGCCAGGTCTCCGGCTCCTGGTACTATTATCCGTAGCCAGGTCTCCGGCTCCTGGTTGCCATTACCCGTAGCCAGGTCTTCAGCTCCTGCTACTATTATCCATAGCCAGGTCTCCAGCTCCTGCTACTATTATCCGTAGCCATGTCTCCAGCCCCTTCTACTATTATCCATAGCCAGGTCTCCAGCTCCTGCTACTATTATCCATAACCAGGTCTCAAACTCCTGCTACTATTATCCCTAACCAGGTCTCCGGCTCCTGCTATTATTATCCATAGTCAGGTCTCTACCTTCTGCTACTATTATAAATAGCCAGGTCTCCAGCTTCTGCTACTATTATCCGTAGCCAGGTCTCCAGCTCCTGCTACTATTATCCCTAACCAGGTCTCCAGCCCCTGCTACTATTATCCGTAGCCAGGTCTCCAGCTCCTGCTACTATTATCCCTAACCAGGTCTCCAGCTCCTGCTACTATTATCCGTAGCCAGGTCTGCAGCTCCTGCTACTATTATCCATAGCCAGGTCTCCAGCTCCTGCTAGTATTATCCCTAACCAGGTCTCCAGCTCCTGCTACTATTATCCATAGTCAGGTCTCCAGCTCCTGCTACTATTATCCATAGCCAGGTCTCCAGTTCCTGCTACTATTATCCGTACCCAGGTCTCCGGCTCCTGCTACTATTATCCATAGCCAGGTCTCCAGCTCCTGCTAATATTATTCATAGCCAGGTCTCCAACTACTGCTACTATTATCCCTAACCAGGTCTCTAGCTCATGCTATTATTATCCATGGCCAGGTCTCCAGCTCCTGGTACTATTATCCATAGCCAGGTCTCCAGCTTCTGCTACTATTATCCATAGCCAGGTCTCCAGCTCCTGCTACTATATCCCTAACCAGGTCTCCAGCCCCTGCTACTATTATCCTTAGCCAGGTCTCCAGCTCCTGCTACTATTATCCCTAACCAGGTCTCCAGCTCCTGCTACTATTATCCGTAGCCAGGTCTGCAGCTCCTGCTACTATTATCCATAGCCAGGTCTCCAGCTCCTGCTCCTATTATCCATAGCCAGGTCTCGAGTTCCTGCTACTATTATCCGTAGCCAGGTCTCCAGCTCCTGCTACTATTATCCGTAGCCAAGTCTCCAGCTCCTGCTACTATTATCCATAGCCAGGTCTCCGACTCCTGGTACTATTATCCGTAGCCAGGTCTCCAGCTCCTGGTCGCCATTACTCGTAGCCAGGTCTCCAGCTCCTGGTACCATTATCCGTAGCCAGGTCTCAGCCCATAGTCGCCTTTGCTTGTAGCCAGGTCTCCAGCTCCTGGTCATCGTTATCTGTCGCCAGGTATCCAGCTCCTGGTTAACGTAGCTGTGGGCCAGATCTCTAGCTTCTGGCTATTCGCAGATCAATCACGAGGTTAGCTTCTGGCGGCTCGTGGCCAGTCATATGCAGCCTTTCAGATCCACCTGCATCACAAGATAAATTTCGATCATTTATTGCGTGCACGCTCCACGGGCACGCTTCTATCTATTGCTGTCTAGAATTGCCTATAGGCACGGTCATTTCGCTCAGGAGATTGTGGGGCTGTATTTCGCCAGGTCTCCAGCTCCTGCTACTATTATCCGTAGCCAGCTCTCCAGCTCCTGCTACTATTATCCATAGCTGGGTCTTCAGCTCCTGCTACTATTATCCGTAGCCAGGTCTCTAGCTCCTGCTACTATTATCCATAGCCAGGTCTCCAGCTCCTGCTACTATTATCAATAGCTAGGTCTCCAACTCCTGCTAGTATTATCCGTAGCCAGGTCTCCAGCCCTTGCTACTATTATCCATAGCCAGGTCTCCAGCTCCTGCTACTATTATCCATAGCCAGGTCTCAAACTCCTGCTACTATTATCCCTAACCAGGTCTCCGCCTCCTAATATTATTATCCATAGCCACGTCTCTAGCTCCTGCTAATATTATAAATAGCCAGGTCTCCAGCTTCTGCTACTATTATCCGTAGCCAGGTCTCCAGCTCCTGCTACTATTATCCCTAACCAGGTCTCCAGCTCCTGCTACTATTATCCGTAGCCAGGTCTCCAGCTCCTGCTAGTATTATCTCTAACCAGGTCTCCAGCTCCTGCTACTATTATCCGTAGCCAGGTCTGCAGCTCCTGCTACTATTATCAATAGCCAGGTCTCCAGCTCCTGCTAGTATTATCCCTAACCAGGTCTCCAGCTCCTGCTACTATTATCCATAGCCAGGTCTCCAGCTCCTGCTACTATTATCCATAGCCAGGTCTCCAGTTCCTGCTACTATTATCCGTAGCCATGTCTCCAGCCCTTGCTACTATTATCCATAGCCAGGTCTCCAGCTCCTGCTACTATTATCCATAGCCAGGTCTCAAACTCCTGCTACTATTATCCCTAACCAGGTCTCCGCCTCCTAATATTATTATCCATAGCCACGTCTCTAGCTCCTGCTAATATTATAAATATCCAGGTCTCCAGCTTCTGCTACTATCATCCGTAGCCAGGTCTCCATCTCCTGCTACTATTATCCCTAATCAGGTCTCCAGCTCCTGCTACTAGTATCCGTAGCCAGGTATGCAGCTCCTGCTACTATTATCAATAGCCAGGTCTCCAGCTCCTGCTAGTATTATCCCTAACCAGGTCTCCAGCTCCTGCTACTATTATCCATAGCCAGGTCTCCAGCTCCTGCTACTATTATCCATAGCCAGGTCTCCAGTTCCTGCTACTATTATCCGTAGCCAGGTCTACAGCTCCTGCTACTATTATCCATAGCCAGGTCTCCAGCTCCTGCTAATATTATCCATAGCCAGGTCTCCAACTCCTGCTACTATTATCCCTAACCAGGTCTCCAGCTCATGCTATTATTATCCATGGCCATGTCTCCAGCTCCTCGTACTATTATCCATAGCCAGGTCTCCAGCTCCTGGTACTATTATCAGTAGCCAGGTATCCAGCTCCTGTTACTATTATCCTTGATAACTCTCTCCACCATACTTCATTGGTGGAAACACTGGTTGCTTTGATAGTTTCCATTTAAACAAAGTTACCACCGAGTTACGAACTGGCAAATTCGTATTTGGAATATCCTATGCTGAAGACTAACTAAAGCTAAGATGCTAATACAAGATCTCTGAATAGACTGCTGTAAGTTTGTTTTGTAATTGCTATGAAGTCAGTTTCCATTTCTAAGGGTGATTATTTTAGAGATTTATGCCACTCAGGCCTACTGGGTGGCCTGGATAAGAACCTGTTAATTGATCCATTGTGCTATAGGTTAGATATTGCCCTAGCATTATGCTAGCCCTATAGTGTCAATACATTCTTTTCAATACAGGCTGTGGCTTAGCAGACCCGCGTGTACCTGTAAGATTGTGACCTATTCAAAATATAATACCAGCCATAATGTCAGAATTATAGGTCTAATGTTATCTTAATCTGCTTACCCCCGGCAATAGAGTTGTGATTGAATTAACCCTTGTGTTCCCTTGACCACTACACTCATTTACCTATTAGAGTGTGGCTTTGTCCGGAGGAAGACAAGGGTTAATGCTCTAATCAGAAGCCTAATTAATTGCCATTGAATAGTGCTTATTAGACTACTGAAATATTCCAACATGAATTCTGCCTCGTTTACATTATGGTGGCTATTATTTCTAGGTATGGCCTAGACATAATTTGAAGTTTTATATAAAAAAAAAAAAAAAAATGAAAATTAATAATGCATTCTAAAAAAACAATGGATATATACAATGGATGGCTTCGTGATCACAGTGAGTAAATACAATATATAGTAATTAATTCCCAGAATTATCTCCTTTGGGGTGATGCATAATTTTGCTATGTCACATCTCTATTGATTATTTTAGGAATTATGTAGGAGTTACAAATCAACATGTAGTATTGTATCACCATGATCCAGACGGATCATGATGCATTGTGTCTGTGTGTTAAGAACGTCGCCTCCATGAGCATTTGTTGGTTAGCCTTCGCGAGAGATAGTCGCTCCTTAGCGAAATGGTGATGTAGGCAGCCATCGTTTCACGTGTATGTAATTCTATGCCACCAACATACACCGGCATGGCTGTGAGGATGAAGGTGCAAATGTTGAAGTTTATATAACAAAAGTGGGCTTGTCATTCATATAAGCAGTCATCATACAGATTCATAAATAGGTAAGCGCGCCATCTCAGTTTTTAGGCCAATCAACAGTTAGGCAATCTTCAGTACATTTACAGATTACGATTCTCTGATCAGAACAACGTTAGGCCAGTTGTCACACTATGAACTTTCATACAGAAATCACTCCATGACTTTGGGCCATTATAATCACCGACCGCATGTGATGTCATTCTTCATGCGGTAACCGTCTCCAGCTCCTGGTCGGCATTACCCATAGCCAGGTCTCCGGCTCCTGGTACTATTATCTGTAGCCAGGTCTCCGGCTCCTGGTCGCCATTACCCGTAGCCAGGTCTCCAGCTCCTGCTACTATTATCCGTAGCCAGGTCTCCAGCTCCTGCTATTATTACCCATAGCCAGGTCTCCAGCCCCTGCTACTATTATCCATAGCCAGGTCTCCAGCTCCTGCTATTATTATCCATAGCCAGGTCTCAAACTCCTGCTACTATTATCCCTAACCAGGTCTCCGGCTCCTGCTATTATTATCCATAGCCAGGTCTCTACCTCCTGCTACTATTATAAATAGCCAGGTCTCCAGCTTCTGCTACTATTACCCGTAGCCAGGTTTCCAGCTCCTGCTACTATTATCCCTAACCAGGTCTCCAGCCCCTGCTACTATTATCCGTAGCCAGGTCTCCAGCTCCTGCTACTATTATCCCTAACCAGGTCTCCAGCTCCTGCTAGTATTATCCGTAGCCAGGTCTGCAGCTCCTGCTACTATTATCCATAGCCAGGTCTCCAGCTCCTGCTAGTATTATCCCTAACCAGGTCTCCAGCTCCTGCTACTATTATCCATAGCCCGGTCTCCAGCTCCTGCTACTATTATCCATAGCCAGGTCTCCAGCTCCTGCTACTATTATCCATAGCCAGGTCTCCAGCTCCTGTTACTATTATCCATAGCCAGGTCTCCAGCTCCTGCTAATATTATCCATAGCCAGGTCTCCAACTACTGCTACTATTATCCCTAACCAGGTCTCTAGCTCATGCTATTATTATCCCTGGCCAGGTCTCCGGCTCCTGGTACTATTATCCATAGCCAGGTCTCCAGCTTCTGCTACTATTATCCATAGCTGGGTCTTCAGCTCCTGCTACTATTATCCGTAGCCAGGTCTCTAGCTCCTGCTACTATTATCTATAGACAGGTCTCCAGCTCCTGCTAGTATTATCCGTAGCCAGGTCTCCAGCCCCTGCTACTATTATCCATAGCCATGTCTCCAGCTCCTGCTACTATTATCCATAGCCAGGTCTCAAACTTCTGCTACTATTATCCCTAACCAGGTCTCCGCCTCCTGATATTATTATCCATAGCCAGGTCTCTAGCTCCTGCTACTATTATAAATAGCCAGGTCTCCAGCTTCTGCTACTATTATCCGTAGCCAGGTCTCCAGCTCCTGCTACTATTATCCCTAACCAGGTCTCCAGCTCCTGCTACTATTATCCGTAGCCAGGTCTCCAGCTCCTGCTACTAGTATCCCTAACCAGGTCTCCAGCTCCTGCTACTATTATCCGTAGCCAGGTCTGCAGCTCCTGCTACTATTATCAATAGCCAGGTCTCCAGCTCCTGCTAGTATTATCCCTAACCAGGTCTCCAGCTCCTGCTACTATTATCCATAGCCAGGTCTCCAGCTCCTGCTACTATTATCAATAGCCAAGTCTCCAGTTCCTGCTACTATTATCCGTAGCCAGGTCTACAGCTCCTGCTACTATTATCCATAGCCAGGTCTCCAGCTCCTGCTAATGTTATCCATAGCCAGGTCTCCAACTACTGCTACTATTATCCCTAACCAGGTCTCTAGCTCATGCTATTATTATCCATGGCCAGGTCTCCAGCTCCTGGTACTATTATCCATAGCCAGGTCTCCAGCTCCTGCTACTATTATCCGTAGCCAGATCTGCAGCTCCTGCTACTATTATCCATAGCCAGGTCTCCAGCTCCTACTACTATCATCCCTAACCAGGTCTCCAGCTCCTGCTACTATTATCCGTAGCCAGGTCTGCAGCTCCTGCTACTATTATCCATAGCCAGGTCTCCAGCTCCTACTACTATTATCCCTAACCAGGTCTCCAGCTCCTGCTACTATTATCCGTAGCCAGGTCTCCAGCTTCTGCTACTATTATCCATAGCCAAGTCTCGAGTTCCTGCTACTATTATCCATAGCCAGGTCTCACGCTCCTGCTACTATCATCCATAGCCAGGTCTCCGACTCCTGGTACTATTATCCATAGCCAGGTCTCCAGCTCCTGGTCGCCATTACCCGTAGCCAGGTCTCCAGCTCCTGTTACCATTATCCGTAGCCAGGTCTGAGCCCCTAGTCGCCTTTGCTTGTAGCCAGGTATCCAGCTCCTGGTCATCGTTATCTGTCGCAAGGTATCCAGCTCCTGGTTAATGTAGCTGTGGGCCAGATCTCTAGCTTCTGGCTATTCGCAGATCAATCACGATGTTAGCTTCTGGCGGCTCGTGGCCAGTCATATGCAGCCTTTCAGATCCACCTGCATCACAAGATAAATTTCGATCATTTATTGCGTGCACGCTCCACGGGCAGGCTTCTATTTTTTGCTGTCTAGAATTGCCTATAGGCACGGCCATTTCGCTCAGGAGATTGTGGGGCTGTATTTCGCCAGGTCTCCAGCTCCTGCTACTATTATCCGTAGCCAGCTCTCCAGTTCCTGCTACTATTATCCGTAGCCAGGTCTACAGCTCCTGCTACTATTATCCATAGCCAGGTCTCCAGCTCCTGCTAATATTATCCATAGCCAGGTCTCCAACTCCTGCTACTATTATCCCTAACCAGATCTCCAGCTCATGCTATTATTATCCATGGCCATGTCTCCAGCTCCTCGTACTATTATCCATAGCCAGGTCTCCAGCTCCTGGTACTATTATCAGTAGTCAGGTATCCAGCTCCTGTTACTATTATCCTTGATAACTCTCTCCAACATACTTCATTGGTGGAAACACTGGTTGCTTTGATAGTTTCCATTTAAACAAAGTTACCACCGAGTTACGAACTGGCAAATTCGTATTTGGAATATCCTATGCTGAAGACTAACTAAAGCTAAGATGCTAATACAAGATCTCTGAATAGACTGCTGTAAGCTTGTTTTGTAATTGCTATGAAGTCAGTTTCCTTTTCTAAAGGGTGATTATTTTGGAGATTTATGCCACTCAGGCCTACTGGGTGACGTTGCTAGAACCTGTTAATTGATCCATTGTGCTATAGGTTAGATATTGCCCTAGCATTATGCTAGCCCTATAGTGTCAATACATTCTTTTCAATACAGGCTGTTGCTTAGCAGACCCGCGTGTACCTGTAAGATTGTGACCTATTCAAAATATAATACCTGCCATAATGTCAGAATTATAGGTCTAATGTTATCTTAATCTGCTTACCCCCGGCAATAGAGTTGTGATTGAATTAACCCTTTTGTTCCCTTGACCACTACACTCATTTACCTATTAGAGTGTGGCTTTGTCCGGAGGAAGACAAGGGTTAATGCTCTAATCAGAAGCCTAATTAATTGCCATTGAATAGTGCTTATTAGACTACTGAAATATTCCAACATGAATTCTGCCTCGTTTACATTATGGTGGCTATTATTTCTAGGTATGGCCTAGACATAATTTGAAGTTTTAAATAAAAAAAATAAAAAAAATGAAAATTAATAATGCATTTAAAAAAACAATGGATATATACAATGGATGGCTTCGTGATCACAGTGAGTAAATACAATATATAGTAATTAATTCCCAGAATTATCTCCTTTGGGGTGATGCATAACTTTGCTATGTCACATCTCTATTGATTATTTTAGGAATTATGTAGGAGTTACAAATCAACATGTAGTATTGTATCAGCATGATCCAGACGGATCATGATGCATTGTGTCTGTGTGTTAAGAACGTCGCCTCCGTGAGCATTTGTTGGTTAGCCTTCGCGAGAGATAGTCGCTCCTTAGCGAAATTGTGATATAGGCATCCATCGTTTCACGTGTATGTAATTCTATGCCACCAACATACACCGGCATGGCTGTGAGGATGAAGGTGCAAATGTTGAAGTTTATATAACAAAAGTGGGCTTGTCATTCATATAAGCAGTCATCATACAGATTCATAAATAGGTAAGCGCGCCATCTCAGTTTTTAGGCCAATCAACAGTTAGGCAATCTTCAGTACATTTACAGATTACGATTCTCTGATCAGAACAACGTTAGGCCAGTTGTCACACTATGAACTTTCACACAGAAATCACTCCATGACTTTGGGCCATTATAATCACCGACCGCATGTGATGTCATTCTTCATGCGGTAACCGTCTCCAGCTCCTGGTCGCCATTACCCATAGCCAGGTCTCCGGCTCCTGGTACTATTATCTGTAGCCAGGTCTCCGGCTCCTGGTCGCCATTACCCGTAGCCAGGTCTCCAGCTCCTGCTACTATTATCCGTAGCCAGGTCTCCAGCTCCTGCTACTATTATCCATAGCCAGGTCTCCAGCCCCTGCTACTATTATCCATAGCCAGGTCTCCAGCTCCTGCTATTATTATCCATAGCCAGGTCTCAAACTCCTGCTACTATTATCCCTAACCAGATCTCCGGCTCCTGCTATTATTATCCATAGCCAGGTCTCTACCTCGTGCTACTATTATAAATAGCCAGGTCTCCAGCTTCTGCTACTATTACCCGTAGCCAGGTCTCCAGCTCCTGCTACTATTATCCCTAACCAGGTCTCCAGCCCCTGCTACTATTATCCGTAGCCAGGTCTCCAGCTCCTGCTACTATTATCCCTAACCAGGTCTCCAGCTCCTGCTAGTATTATCCATAGCCAGGTCTGCAGCTCCTGCTACTATTATCCATAGCCAGGTCTCCAGCTCCTGCTAGTATTATCCCTAACCAGGTCTCCAGCTCCTGCTACTATTATCCATAGCCCGGTCTCCAGCTCCTGCTACTATCATCCATAGCCAGGTCTCCAGCTCCTGCTACTATTATCCATAGCCAGGTCTCCAGCTCCTGCTAATATTATCCATAGCCAGGTCTCCAACTACTGCTACTATTATCCCTAACCAGGTCTCTAGCTCATGCTATTATTATCCATGGCCAGGTCTCCGGCTCCTGGTACTATTATCCATGGCCAGGTCTCCAGCTTCTGCTACTATTATCCATAGCTGGGTCTTCAGCTCCTGCTACTATTATCCGTAGCCAGGTCTCTTGCTCCTGCTACTATTATCTATAGCCAGGTCTCCAGCTCCTGCTAGTATTATCCGTAGCCAGGTCTCCAGCCCCTGCTACTATTATCCATAGCCAGGTCTCCAGCTCCTGCTACTATTATCCATAGCCAGGTCTCAAACTCCTGCTACTATTATCCCTAACCAGGTCTCCGCCTCCTGATATTATTATCCATAGCCAGGTCTCTAGCTCCTGCTACTATTATAAATAGCCAGGTCTCCAGCTTCTGCTACTATTATCCGTAGCCAGGTCTCCAGCTCCTGCTACTATTATCCCTAACCAGGTCTCCAGCTCCTGCTACTATTATCCGTAGCCAGGTCTCCAGCTCCTGCTACTAGTATCCCTAACCAGGTCTCCAGCTCCTGCTACTATTATCCGTAGCCAGGTCTGCAGCTCCTGCTACTATTATCAATAGCCAGGTCTCCAGCTCCTGCTAGTATTATCCCTAACCAGGTCTCCAGCTCCAGCTACTATTATCCATAGCCAGGTCTCCAGCTCCTGCTACTCTTATCAATAGCCAGGTCTCCAGTTCCTGCTACTATTTTCCGTAGCCAGGTCTACAGCTCCTGCTACTATTATCCATAGCCAGGTCTCCAGCTCCTGCTAATGTTATCCATAGCCAGGTCTCCAACTACTGCTACTATTATCCCTAACCAGGTCTCTAGCTCATGCTATTATTATCCATGGCCAGGTCTCCAGCTCCTGGTACTATTATCCATAGCCAGTTCTCCAGCTCCTGCTACTATTATCCGTAGCCAGGTCTGCAGCTCCTGCTACTATTATCCATAGCCAGGTCTCCAGCTCCTACTACTATTATCCCTAACCAGGTCTCCAGCTCCTGCTACTATTATCCGTAGCCAGGTCTGCAGCTCCTGCTACTATTATCCATAGCCAGGTCTCCAGCTCCTACTACTATTATCCCTAACCAGGTCTCCAGCGCCTGCTACTATTATCCGTAGCCAGGTCTCCAGCTTCTGCTACTATTATCCATAGCCAGGTCTCGAGTTCCTGCTACTATTATCCGTAGCCAGGTCTCCAGCTCCTGCTACTATTATCCATAGCCAGGTCTCCGACTCCTGGTACTATTATCCGTAGCCAGGTCTCCAGCTCCTGGTCGCCATTACCAGTAGCCAGGTCTCCAGCTCCTGTTACCATTATCCGTAGCCAGGTCTGAGCCCCTAGTCGCCTTTGCTTGTAGCCAGGTATCCAGCTCCTGGTCATCGTTATCTGTCGCAAGGTGTCCAGCTCCTGGTTAATGTAGCTGTGGGCCAGATCTCTAGCTTCTGGCTATTCGCAGATCAATCACGATGTTAGCTTCTGGCGGCTCGTGGCCAGTCATATGCAGCCTTTCAGATCCACCTGCATCACAAGATAAATTTCGATCATTTATTGCGTGCACGCTCCACGGGCAGGCTTCTATTTTTTGCTGTCTAGAATTGCCTATAGGCAAGGCCATTTCGCTCAGGAGATTGTGGGGCTCTATTTCGCCAGGTCTCCAGCTCCTGCTAATATTATTCATAGCCAGGTCTCCAACTACTGCTACTATTATCCCTAACCAGGTCTCTAGCTCATGCTATTATTATCCATGGCCAGGTCTCCAGCTCCTGGTACTATTATCCATAGCCAGGTCTCCAGCTTCTGCTACTATTATCCGTGGCCAGGTCTGCAGCTCCTGCTACTATTATCCATAGCCAGGTCTCCAGCTCCTACTACTATTATCCCTAACCAGGTCTCCAGCTCCTGCTACTATTATCCGTAGCCAGGTCTCCAACTCCTGCTACTATTATCCATAGCCAAGTCTCGAGTTCCTGCTACTATTATCCGTAGCCAGGTCTCCAGCTCCTGCTACTATTATCCGTAGCCAGCTCTCCAGCTCCTGCTACTATTATCCGTAGCCAGGTCTCCAGCTCCTGGTCGCCATTACCCATAGCCAGATCTCCAGCTCCTGGTACCATTATCCGTAGCCTGGTCTCAGCCCCTAGTCGCCTTTGCTTGTAGCCAGGTCTCCAGCTCCTGGTCATCGCTATCTGTCGCCAGGTATCCAGCTCCTGGTTAATGTAGCTGTGGGCCAGATCTCTAGCATCTGGCTATTCGCAGATCAATCACGATGTTAGCTTCTGGCGGCTCGTGGCCAGTCATATGCAGCCTTTCAGATCCACCTGCTTCACAAGATAAATTTCGATCATTTATTGCGTGCACGCTCCACGGGCACGCTTCTATTTTTTGCTGTTTAGAATTGCCTATAGGCACGGCCATTTCGCTCAGGAGATTGTGGGGCTGTATTTCGCCAGGTCTCCAGCTCCTGCTACTATTATCCGTAGCCAGCTCTCCAGCTCCTGCTACTATTATCCATAGCTGGGTCTTCAGCTCCTGCTACTATTATCCGTAGCCAGGTCTCTAGCTCCTGCTACTATTATCCATAGCCAGGTCTCCAGCTCCTGCTACTATTATCAATAGCCAGGTCTCCAGCTCCTGCTAGTATTATCCGTAGCCAGGTCTCCAGCCCTTGCTACTATTATCCATAGCCAGGTCTCCAGCTCCTGCTACTATTATCCATAGCCAGGTCTCAAACTCCTGCTACTATTATCCCTAACCAGGTCTCCTCCTCCTAATATTATTATCAATAGCCACGTCTCTAGCTCCTGCTACTATTATAAATAGCCAGGTCTCCAGCTTCTGCTACTATTATCCGTAGCCAGGTCTCCAGCTCCTGCTACTATTATCCCTAACTAGGTCTCCAGCTCCTGCTACTATTATCCGTAGCCAGGTATCCAGCTCCTGCTACTATTATCCATAGCCAAGTCTCGAGTTCCTGCTACTATTATCCCTAACCAGTTCTCCAGCTCATGCTATTATTATCCATGGCCATGTCTCCAGCTCCTGGTACTATTATCCATAGCCAGGTCTCCAGCTCCTGGTACTATTATCAGTAGTCTGGTATCCAGCTCCTGTTACTATTATCCTTGATAACTCTCTCCAACATACTTCATTGGTGGAAACACTGGTTGCTTTGATAGTTTCCATTTAAACAAAGTTACCACCGAGTTACGAACTGGCAAATTCGTATTTGGAATATCCTATGCTGAAGACTAACTAAAGCTAAGATGCTAATACAAGATCTCTGAATAGACTGCTGTAAGCTTGTTTTGTAATTGCTATGAAGTCAGTTTCCTTTTCTAAAGGGTGATTATTTTGGAGATTTATGCCACTCAGGCCTACTGGGTGACCTTGCTAGAACCTGTTAATTGATCCATTGTGCTATAGGTTAGATATTGCCCTAGCATTATGCTAGCCCTATAGTGTCAATACATTCTTTTCAATACAGGCTGTTGCTTAGCAGACCCGCGTGTACCTGTAAGATTGTGACCTATTCAAAATATAATACCTGCCATAATGTCAGAATTATAGGTCTAATGTTATCTTAATCTGCTTACTCCCGGCAATAGAGTTGTGATTGAATTAACCCTTTTGTTCCCTTGACCACTACACTCATTTACCTATTAGAGTGTGGCTTTGTCCGGAGGAAGACAAGGGTTAATGCTCTAATCAGAAGCCTAATTAATTGCCATTGAATAGTGCTTATTAGACTACTGAAATATTCCAACATGAATTCTGCCTCGTTTACATTATGGTGGCTATTATTTCTAGGTATGGCCTAGACATAATTTGAAGTTTTAAATAAAAAAATAAAAAAAATGAAAATTAATAATGCATTTAAAAAAACAATGGATATATACAATGGATGGCTTCGTGATCACAGTGAGTAAATACAATATATAGTAATTAATTCCCAGAATTATCTCCTTTGGGGTGATGCATAATTTTGCTATGTCACATCTCTATTGATTATTTTAGGAATTATGTAGGAGTTACAAATCAACATGTAGTATTGTATCAGCATGATCCAGACGGATCATGATGCATTGTGTCTGTGTGTTAAGAACGTCGCCTCCGTGAGCATTTGTTGGTTAGCCTTCGCGAGAGATAGTCGCTCCTTAGCGAAATTGTGATATAGGCATCCATCGTTTCATGTGTATGTAATTCTATGCCACCAACATACACCGGCATGGCTGTGAGGATGAAGGTGCAAATGTTGAAGTTTATATAACAAAAGTGGGCTTGTCATTCATATAAGCAGTCATCATACAGATTCATAAATAGGTAAGCGCGCCATCTCAGTTTTTAGGCCAATCAACAGTTAGGCAATCTTCAGTACATTTACAGATTACGATTCTCTGATCAGAACAACGTTAGGCCAGTTGTCACACTATGAACTTTCATACAGAAATCACTCCATGACTTTGGGCCATTATAATCACCGACCGCATGTGATGTCATTCTTCATGCGGTAACCGTCTCCAGCTCCTGGTCGCCATTACCCATAGCCAGGTCTCCGGCTCCTGGTACTATTATCTGTAGCCAGGTCTCCGGCTCCTGGTCGCCATTACCCGTAGCCAGGTCTCCAGCTCCTGCTACTATTATCCGTAGCCAGGTCTCCAGCTCCTGCTACTATTATCCATAGCCAGGTCTCCAGCCCCTGCTACTATTATCCATAGCCAGGTCTCCAGCTCCTGCTATTATTATCCATAGCCAGGTCTCAAACTCCTGCTACTATTATCCCTAACCAGATCTCCGGCTCCTGCTATTATTATCCATAGCCAGGTCTCTACCTCGTGCTACTATTATAAATAGCCAGGTCTCCAGCTTCTGCTACTATTACCCGTAGCCAGGTCTCCAGCTCCTGCTACTATTATCCCTAACCAGGTCTCCAGCCCCTGCTACTATTATCCGTAGCCAGGTCTCCAGCTCCTGCTACTATTATCCCTAACCAGGTCTCCAGCACCTGCTAGTATTATCCATAGCCAGGTCTACAGCTCCTGCTACTATTATCCATAGCCAGGTCTCCAGCTCCTGCTAGTATTATCCCTAACCAGGTCTCCAGCTCCTGCTACTATTATCCATAGCCCGGTCTCCAGCTCCTGCTACTATCATCCATAGCCAGGTCTCCAGCTCCTGCTACTATTATCCATAGCCAGGTCTCCAGCTCCTGCTAATATTATCCATAGCCAGGTCTCCAACTACTGCTACTATTATCCCTAACCAGGTCTCTAGCTCATGCTATTATTATCCATGGCCAGGTCTCCGGCTCCTGGTACTATTATCCATGGCCAGGTCTCCAGCTTCTGCTACTATTATCCATAGCTGGGTCTTCAACTCCTGCTACTATTATCCGTAGCCAGGTCTCTTGCTCCTGCTACTATTATCTATAGCCAGGTCTCCAGCTCCTGCTAGTATTATCCGTAGCCAGGTCTCCAGCCCCTGCTACTATTATCCATAGCCAGGTCTCCAGCTCCTGCTACTATTATCCATAGCCAGGTCACAAACTCCTGCTACTATTATCCCTAACCAGGTCTCCGCCTCCTGATATTATTATCCATAGCCAGGTCTCTAGCTCCTGCTACTATTATAAATAGCCAGGTCTCCAGCTTCTGCTACTATTATCCGTAGCCAGGTCTCCAGCTCCTGCTACTATTATCCCTAACCAGGTCTCCAGCTCCTGCTACTATTATCCGTAGCCAGGTCTCCAGCTCCTGCTACTAGTATCCCTAACCAGGTCTCCAGCTCCTGCTACTATTATCCGTAGCCAGGTCTGCAGCTCCTGCTACTATTATCAATAGCCAGGTCTCCAGCTCCTGCTAGTATTATCCCTAACCAGGTCTCCAGCTCCAGCAACTATTATCCATAGCCAGGTCTCCAGCTCCTGCTACTATTATCAATAGCCAGGTCTCCAGTTCCTGCTACTATTTTCCGTAGCCAGGTCTACAGCTCCTGCTACTATTATCCATAGCCAGGTCTCCAGCTCCTGCTAATGTTATCCATAGCCAGGTCTCCAACTACTGCTACTATTATCCCTAACCAGGTCTCTAGCTCATGCTATTATTATCCATGGCCAGGTCTCCAGCTCCTGGTACTATTATCCATAGCCAGATCTCCAGCTCCTGCTACTATTATCCGTAGCCAGGTCTGCAGCTCCTGCTACTATTATCCATAGCCAGGTCTCCAGCTCCTACTACTATTATCCCTAACCAGGTCTCCAGCTCCTGCTACTATTATCCGTAGCCAGGTCTGCAGCTCCTGCTACTATTATCCATAGCCAGGTCTCCAGCTCCTACTACTATTATCCCTAACCAGGTCTCCAGCTCCTGCTACTATTATCCGTAGCCAGGTCTCCAGCTTCTGCTACTATTATCCATAGCCAGGTCTCGAGTTCCTGCTACTATTATCCGTAGCCAGGTCTCCAGCTCCTGCTACTATTATCCATAGCCAGGTCTCCGACTCCTGGTACTATTATCCGTAGCCAGGTCTCCAGCTCCTGGTCGCCATTACCAGTAGCCAGGTCTCCAGCTCCTGTTACCATTATCCGTAGCCAGGTCTGAGCCCCTAGTCGCCTTTGCTTGTAGCCAGGTATCCAGCTCCTGGTCATCGTTATCTGTCGCAAGGTGTCCAGCTCCTGGTTAATGTAGCTGTGGGCCAGATCTCTAGCTTCTGGCTATTCGCAGATCAATCACGATGTTAGCTTCTGGCGGCTCGTGGCCAGTCATATGCAGCCTTTCAGATCCACCTGCATCACAAGATAAATTTCGATCATTTATTGCGTGCACGCTCCACGGGCAGGCTTCTATTTTTTGCTGTCTAGAATTGCCTATAGGCACGGCCATTTCGCTCAGGAGATTGTGGGGCTCTATTTCGCCAGGTCTCCAGCTCCTGCTAATATTATTCATAGCCAGGTCACCAACTACTGCTACTATTATCCCTAACCAGGTCTCTAGCTCATGCTATTATTATCCATGGCCAGGTCTCCAGCTCCTGGTACTATAATCCATAGCCAGGTCTCCAGCTTCTGCTACTATTATCCATAGCCAGGTCTCCAGCTCCTGCTACTATTATCCCTAACCAGGTCTCCAGCCCCTGCTACTATTATCCTTAGCCAGGTCTCCAGCTCCTGCTACTATTATCCCTAACCAGGTCTCCAGCTCCTGCTACTATTATCCGTGACCAGGTCTGCAGCTCCTGCTACTATTATCCATAGCCAGGTCTCCAGCTCCTACTACTATTATCCCTAACCAGGTCTCCAGCTCCTGCTACTATTATCCGTTGCCAGGTCTCCAACTCCTGCTACTATTATCCATAGCCAGGTCTCGAGTTCCTGCTACTATTATCCGTAGCCAGGTCTCCAGCTCCTGCTACTATTATCCGTAGCCAGCTCTCCAGCTCCTGCTACTATTATCCGTAGCCAGGTCTCCAGCTCCTGATCGCCATTACCCGTTGCCAGATCTCCAGCTCCTGGTACCATTATCCGTAGCCTGGTCTCAGCCCCTAGTCACCTTTGCTTGTAGCCAGGTCTCCGGCTCCTGGTCATCGCTATCTGTCGCCAGGTATCCAGCTCCTGGTTAATGTAGCTGTGGGCCAGATCTCTAGCATCTGGCTATTCGCAGATCAATCACGATGTTAGCTTCTGGCGGCTCGTGGCCAGTCATATGCAGCCTTTCAGATCCACCTGCTTCACAAGATAAATTTCGATCATTTATTGCGTGCACGCTCCACGGGCACGCTTCTATTTTTTGCTGTTTAGAATTGCCTATAGGCACGGCCATTTCGCTCAGGAGATTGTGGGGCTGTATTTCGCCAGGTCTCCAGCTCCTGCTACTATTATCCGTAGCCAGCTCTCCAGCTCCTGCTACTATTATCCATAGCTGGGTCTTCAGCTCCTGCTACTATTATCCGTAGCCAGGTCTCTAGCTCCTGCTACTATTATCCATAGCCAGGTCTCCAGCTCCTGCTACTATTATCAATAGCCAGGTCTCCAGCTCCTGCTAGTATTATCCGTAGCCAGGTCTCCAGCCCTTGCTACTATTATCCATAGCCAGGTCTCCAGCTCCTGCTACTATTATCCATAGCCAGGTCTCAAACTCCTGCTACTATTATCCCTAACCAGGTCTCCTCCTCCTAATATTATTATCAATAGCCACGTCTCTAGCTCCTGCTACTATTATAAATAGCCAGGTCTCCAGCTTCTGCTACTATTATCCGTAGCCAGGTCTCCAGCTCCTGCTACTATTATCCCTAACTAGGTCTCCAGCTCCTGCTACTATTATCCGTAGCCAGGTATCGAGCTCCTGCTACTAATATCCCTAACCAGGTCTCCAGCTCCTGCTACTATTATCCGTAGCCAGGTCTGCAGCTCCTGCTACTATTATCAATAGCCAGGTCTCCAGCTCCTGCTAGTATTATCCCTAACCAGGTCTCCAGCTCCTGCTACTATTATCCATAGCCAGGTCTCCAGCTCCTGCTACTATTATCCATAGTCAGGTCTCCAGTTCCTGCTACTATTATCCGTAGCCAGGTCTACAGCTCCTGCTACTATTATCCATAGCCAGGTCTCCAGCTCCTGCTAATATTATCCATAGCCAGGTCTCCAACTCCTGCTACTATTAACCCTAACCAGTTCTCCAGCTCATGCTATTATTATCCATGGCCATGTCTCCAGCTCCTGGTACTATTATCCATAGCCAGGTCTCCAGCTCCTGGTACTATTATCAGTAGCCAGGTCTCCAGCTCCTGTTACTATTATCCTTGATAACTCTCCCCAACATACTTCATTGGTGGAAACACTGGTTGCTTTGATAGTTTCCATTTAAACAAAGTTACCACCGAGTTACGAACTGGCAAATTCGTATTTGGAATATCCTATGCTGAAGACTAACTAAAGCTAAGATGCTAATACAAGATCTCTGAATAGACTGCTGTAAGCTTGTTTTGTAATTGCTATGAAGTCAGTTTCCTTTTCTAAAGGGTGATTATTTTGGAGATTTATGCCACTCAGGCCTACTGGGTGACCTTGCTAGAACCTGTTAATTGATCCATTGTGCTATAGGTTAGATATTGCCCTAGCATTATGCTAGCCCTATAGTGTCAATACATTCTTTTCAATACAGGCTGTTGCTTAGCAGACCCGCGTGTACCTGTAAGATTGTGACCTATTCAAAATATAATACCTGCCATAATGTCAGAATTATAGGTCTAATGTTATCTTAATCTGCTTACCCCCGGCAATAGAGTTGTGATTGAATTAACCCTTGTGTCCCCTTGACCACTACACTCATTTACCTATTAGAGTGTGGCTTTGTCCGGAGGAAGACAAGGGTTAATGCTCTAATCAGAAGCCTAATTAATTGTCATTGAATAGTGCGTATTAGACTACTGAAATATTCCAACATGAATTCTGCCTCGTTTACATTATGGTGGCTATTATTTCTAGGTATGGCCTAGACATAATTTGAAGTTTTAAATAATAAAAAAAAAAAAAAATGAAAATTAATAATGCATTCTAAAAAAACAATGGATATATACAATGGATGGCTTCGTGATCACAGTGAGTAAATACAATATATAGTAATTAATTCCCAGAATTATCTCCTTTGGGGTGATGCATAATTTTGCTATGTCACATCTTTATTGATTATTTTAGGAATTATGTAGGAGTTACAAATCAACATGTAGTATTGTATCAGCATGATCCAGACGGATCATGATGCATTGTGTCTGTGTGTTAAGAACGTCGCCTCCGTGAGCATTTGTTGGTTAGCCTTCGCGAGAGATAGTCGCTCCTTAGCGAAATTGTGATGTAGGCAGCCATCGTTTCACGTGTATGTAATTCTATGCCACCAACATACACCGGCATGGCTGTGAGGATGAAGGTGCAAATGTTGAAGTTTATATAACAAAAGTGGGCTTGTCATTCATATAAGCAGTCATCATACAGATTCATAAATAGGTAAGCGCACCATCTCAGTTTTTAGGCCAATCAACAGTTAGGCAATCTTCAGTACATTTACAGATTACGATTCTCTGATCAGAACAACGTTAGGCCAGTTGTCACACTATGAACTTTCATACAGAAATCACTCCATGATTTTGGGCCATTATAATCATCGACCGCATGTGATGTCATTCTTCATGCGGTAACCGTCTCCAGCTCCTGGTCGCCATTACCCATATCCAGGTCTCCGGCTCGTGGTACTATTATCCGTAGCCAGGTCTCCGGCTCCTGGTCGCCATTACCCGTAGCCGGTTCTCCAGCTCCTGTTACTATTATCCGTAGCCAGATCTCCAGCTCCTGCTACTATTATCCGTAGCCAGGTCTCCAGCCCCTGCTACTATTATCCATAGCCAGGTCTCCAGCTCCTGCTACTATTATCCATAGCCAGGTCTCAAACTCCTGCTACTATTATCCCTAACCAGGTCTCCGGCTCCTGCTATTATTATCCATAGCCAGGTCTCTACCTCCTGCTACTATTATAAATAGCCAGGTCTCCAGCTTCCGCTACTATTACCCGTAGCCATGTCTCCAGCTCCTGCTACTATTATCCCTAACCAGGTCTCCAGCCCCTGCTACTATTATCCGTAGCCAGGTCTCCAGCTCCTGCTACTATTATCCCTAACCAGGTCTCCAGCTCCTGCTACTATTATCCGTAGCCAGGTCTGCAGCTCCTGCTACTATTATCCATAGCCAGGTCTCCAGCTCCTGCTAGTATAATCCCTAACCAGGTCTCCAGCTCCTGCTACTATTATCCATAGCCCGGTCTCCAGCTCCTGCTACTATTATCCATAGCCAGGTCTCCAGTTCCTGCTACTATTATCCGTACACAGGTCTCCAGCTCCTGCTACTATTATCCATAGCCAGGTCTCCAGCTCCTGCTACTATTATCCCTAACCAGGTCTCTAGCTCATGCTATTATTATCCATGGCCAGGTCTCCGGCTCCTGGTACTATTATCCATAGCCAGGTCTCCAGCTTCTGCTACTATTATCCACAGCCAGGTCTCCAGCTCCTGCTACTATTATCCCTAACCAGGTCTCAAGCCCCTGCTACTATTATCCTTAGCCAGGTCTCCAGCCCCTGCTACTATTATCGCTAACCAGGTCTCCAACTCCTGCTACTATTATCCGTAGCCAGGTCTGCAGCTCTTGCTACTATTATCCATAGCCAGGTCTCCAGCTCCTACTACTATTATCCCTAAACAGGTCTCCAGCTCCTGCTACTATTATCCATAGCCAGGTCTCCAGCTCCTGCTACAATTATCCATAGCCAGGTCTCGAGGTCCTGCTACTATTATCCGTAGCGAGGTCTCCAGCTCCTGCTACTATTATCCATAGCCAGGTCTCCGACTCCTGGTACTATCATCCGTAGCCAGGTCTCCAGCTCCTGGTCGCCATTACCCGTAGCCATGTCTCCAGCTCCTGGTACCATTATCCGTAGCCAGGTCTCAGCCCCTAGTCACCATTGCTTGTAGCCAGGTCTCCAGCTCCTGGTCATCGTTATCTGTGGCCAGGTATCCAGCTCCTGGTTAACGTAGCTGTGGGCCAGATCTCTAGCTTCTGGCTATTCGCATATCAATCACGACGTTAGCTTCTGGCGGCTCGTGGCCAGTCATATGCAGCCTTTCAGATCCACCTGCATCGCAAGATAAATTTCGATCATTTATTGCGTGCACGCTCCACGGGCACGCTTCTATTTATTGCTGTCTAGAATTGCCTATAGGCACGGCCATTTCGCTCAGGAGATTGTGGGGCTGTATCTCGCCAGGTCTCCAGCTCCTGCTACTATTATCCGTAGCCAGCTCTCCAGCTCCTGCTACTATTATCCATAGCTGGGTCTTCAGCTCCTGCTACTATTATCCGTAGCCAGGTCTCTAGCTCCTGCTACTATTATCTATAGCCAGGTCTCCAGCTCCTGCTAGTATTATCCGTAGCCAGGTCTCCAGCACCTGCTACTATTATCCATAGCCAGGTCTCCAGCTCCTGCTACTATTATCCATAGCCAGGTCTCAAACTCCTGCTACTATTATCCCTAACCAGGTCTCCGCCTCCTGATATTATTATCCATAGCCAGGTCTCTAGCTCCTGCTACTATTATAAATAGCCAGGTCTCCAGCTTCTGCTACTATTATCCGTAGCCAGGTCTCCAGCTCCTGCTACTATTATCCCTAACCAGCTCTCCAGCTCCTGCTACTATTATCCGTAGCCAGGTCTCCAGCTCCTGCTACTATTATCCATAACCAGGTCTCCAGCTCCTGCTACTATTATCCGTAGCCAGGTCTGCAGCTCCGGCTACTATTATCAATAGCCAGGTCTCCAGCTCCTGCTAGTATTATCCCTAACCTGGTCTCCAGCTCCTGCTACTATTATCCATAGCCAGGTCTCCAGCTCCTGCTACTATTATCCATAGCCAGGTCTCCAGTTCCTGCTACTATTATCCGTAGCCAGGTCTACAGCTCCTGCTACTTTTATCCATAGCCAGGTCTCCAGCTCCTGCTAATGTTATCCATAGCCAGGTCTCCAAACCCTGCTACTATTATCCCTAACCAGGTCTCCAGCTCATGCTATTTTTATCCATGGCCAGGTCTCCAGCTCCTGGTACTATTATCCATAGCCAGGTCTCCAGCTCTTGGTACTATTATCAGTAGCCAGGTCTCCAGCTCCTGCTACTATTATCCGTAGGCAGGTCTCCAGCTCCTGCTACTATTATCCATAGCCATGTCCCCAGCTCCTGCTACTATTATCCATAGCCAGGTCTCCAGCTCCTGCTACAATTATCCATAGCCAGGTCTCCAGCTCCTGCTCCTATTATCCATAGCCACGTCTCCGACTCCTGGTACTATTATCCGTAGCCAGGTCTCCAGCTCCTGCTACTATTATCCATAGCGAGGTCTCTGGCTCCAGGTCGCCATTACCCGTAGCCAGGTCTCCAGCTCCTGGTACCATTATCCATAGCCAGGTCTCAGCCCCTAGTCGCCATTGCTTTTAGCCAGGTCTCCAGCTCCTGGTCATCGTTATCTGTCGCCAGGTATCCAGCGCCTGGTTAACGTAGTTGTGGGCCAGATCTCCAGCTTCTGGCCATTTGCAGATCAATCACGATGTTAGCTTCTGGCGGCTCGTGGGCAGTCATATGCAGCCTTTCAGATCCACCTGCATCGCAAGATAAATTTCGATCGTTTATTGCATACCCGCTCCACGGGCATACTTCTATTTATTGCTGTCTAGAATTGCCTATAGGCGCTGCTATTTTGCGCAGGGGATTGTGGCTCTGTGTCTCGCGAGATCTCCATCGATACGAGATCTAATAATTCTCGGCGCGAAGACATGGCTCTATTTTGAGATTGCTGGATATATCATAATTATTATCTTCATGGCCTTTATTGGCTTGCAAATAGGCACTCAATAAACAAATATTCTTTTTACATTCTTGGCTCAATCTAATGTAATGACCGGTCATCTTCTTACGTTATCACAACGACTCAGAACCCAGTCTATCTCCGTAGCGAATTGTAAAAGCAACACTGTGGAACGTGAAATCACTACGTCAATGGCTACTCAATAGGACCCTGCATACGAGATACATTTCTCAATCTCGTATCGAAAGAGAACTCGCAGGATCCGAATGAATAATGGATGTGTGATTATCAGTAGTATCCTTTTGTCTGTAATCCATCCGTGGGAATAAATCCATGTATGGTTAATGCAATTATGTAGCAGTATTGATAGACTACCCAAATTTCCCGCCAAAACTGCTGTCAATAATATTGTAGCAGATTGTTGAATACAGAAATCAACCGAAAGTGTAGCCTTATGCATGTGCTAAGTTAAGAACGTCTACAGGAAATTCGGCCACAGAATTTCAACCATATAGTTAGATAGGTATCTCAATACGCTAGTGAAGTAATGGATTGAGGTTAACAAATTATTTACCATGAAGTAATTTTGTAGTGCACAATTTCATACCGAAAATTTGCAAATCTCCGGTGATTCACAGTTTTCAGTGCCCTATAGTCTGTAGTATGTTTAGCCCCATAATTTCACCTACATAGACTTGAGCCTTAATATACTAGGTATATTCCGAATCTAACAAATTCTAGATGAAATAATTTTATTAGGCAAAAATTGGCTTAAATGTTGGGGGTTTCGTGCTTTTCGGTGCCCTACTGTCTGTATGTAATATAGTCGGCTCCAGAACTTCGCTCACATAGACGTAGAGGGATTTGAATACGATAGTTATATTGGGAATTAAAAAAAATTCGACCGTGAAGTAATTTCGTAGTATACGATTTCATCGCGTAAATTCGTTCCAATTTTGGCAGATGTGCGGGTTTTCAATGCCCTACTATTACCTGTCTGCAATAGGTTTGGCCACATAATTTCACCGATATGGTTAGATAGCGATATGAACACGGTAATGAATCTTGGGTTTTCTACCACGTATTAATTTCGTAATATTCAATTTAGTAGCCACGGACAGTTGTCAAATGCCAACAATTTACTATATTCGGTATCAGAAGGTATAGGCATACGCTGATGGAGTAGTGAGATTTAAAACTATCTACCATGAAATAATTTCGGCTCAAATTTAGGCCGATTCACGGTTTTCGTTGCTCCCAGTCAAATTAGTTTCAAAATAGTCACCAGCTTACCTGTATAGTTACCTTGAAATTGGAAGTCTGGGAATTCATTATTCAGCGTGGATCCCTCTTTTGAAGGTGGCATGAGCAAATTGAGTATTACAGGGCTAATACCACTTGTTAATGCGTGGTCCACACAATATGGACCACTTGTATTAAGAGAGCACCCGTATTTATAGGTCACATATTTTAACAAGGCCAATCATAGATTGTAGACCCTTGCCATCCCGAACGCACATAGACCCGAATACAATACACTCATCCTCTGACGGAGCGCGGGTAATTAATACTACTTGCTTATGGGCCTTTTCAGGTTGTCTATCCATCATATTACGTCATATGACGTCGTAATTAATTAAGTGACGCGTAGAATAACGTCATAATAATGACGTCATGACTGACTCGATTTAGTCTATCTTAAATGCTTAATAATCTGACACGTTGTACGAATTGTATGTTTTTGTTATTTAATAAAAATGCTGTTGAATATTTTGAAAGTAATTTGTCTGGGCGCTGTTTGCTGCCATAGGCAGCAACAGGACCCAGTCAATTTAGTGTCAAAATATTCCACGGCTTACCTGTATAGTTTTCTTGAAATTTATCATCTAGAAGTTCAGAAATCCATCGATCCCATCTCGAGAGTGGTATGGGTGGAGTTTAGCTAGAGATGGGCGGGGCATAGCTAAACTGGAAAGGTTCATTGTATTAATACCCACCACAGTTTTCGGTGCCCTATTGTCTGTAGTATGATCAGCCCCATAATTTACCCCACATAGACTTGAGCTTTAATATGCTAGTTATATTCCGAATCTAACACATTCTAGATGATGTAATTTTAATACGCAAAATTGAGCTTAAATGATGGTGTATTCGTGGTTTTCGGTTCCCTACTTTCCGTAATATGGTCGGTTACAGAACTTCGCTCACATAGACGTATAGAAGTTTGAATATCCTAGTTACATTGGGAATTTAAAAGAATTCGAACGTGAAGTATTTTCGTAGTATGCGATTTAATCGCATAAATTTGTTCCAATGTTGGCAGATCTGCGGTTTTCAATACCCTACCGTCTGCAATATGTGTGGCTACATAATTTCACCCATATGGTTAGATAGGGATATGAATACGCTAATGAACCTTGAGATTTCTACCACGTAGTAATTTCGTAATATTCAATTTAGTAGCCACGGACAGTTGTCAAATGCCAACAATTTACTATATTCAGTATTAGAATCTCAGTTCTCAGTTTGTAATCATTTTTTCTTACATATAGCTGTATATAACTGAATATGTACTACTGCTTTTGCACGATTCTACCATCAAGTAATTTGGTAATATGTAGTTACATATCCGCCATATGCCCCCATTGTAATATGGTTGGTTCACATTCATCACATTCAGATAGGTGTCGATATGTCCTGACATATCGCTCATAATGGGTTCGGCCCAGAATATCACCCACATGTTTAGATAGGTATAGGCATAAGCTTATGACGTGGTGAGATTGAAATATTTCGTAACGTAAATAAGCTCAAACTTAGGCTAATTCATCGTGTTCATTGCAACACGTTCACCGCCAGAATTTCATCCACAAATACTTATAGGAAATATGCTAGTTGTATTCCGAATTAAAAAAAATTCTACAGGATCGTAATTTCATAGTACACAATTCCATACCGAAAATTGGCGCAAATTCTGTCAGATCAACGATTTTCTGTACCACACTGTTTGCAATAGGTTCGACCCCAGAAGTTCACCCATATGATTATGTGACGTAGCAACTTTAACCTTTGAAAAACTTTAACAATCATCTCCAAAGGAGAAAATAACAATTTGATTGTCGAAAGAAAATTCAGTTGCTAGAGGTAACCCCGGTTCTTAATGAATGCCATTTGTCTTAACTATAGGCGTGAATGATGGGAAATGGGAGTGGTGGGGAATAGGAGTAATAATAAAAAAATTAAGTTTAAGTAAGAATTTTACTGAATGAATTCTCTCCCCATTTGTTCACTGCTCCACAACGAATATCTATACAAATGGAATACGCAAAATACTGAATAGATTACCTAATGCCCTAAACACTACACAGGCAAAAATCATTTTTTCATTTCGCAGAATAAACCCAAAGAAACAATTACCAGGATCTCCTGAGATAAAAGTTGAAAATAGAATATGACTGATCACAACCTTACCTATAAAATACCCTTAATCCTTATAACCACCCGGAGGGATTTTGGCCCAAAGACAAAATATTCTTTAATATGGAAAATTCCCCCTTTCCTCAGAATAATTTGCATAAAATATAATGCCCTAAATACATTTTACCGATAGGTAATTTCTTATCTAGGTCTAACAAATTAAAGTTAAACAATTTCTTTCATCTAATTTCTGACATCATATTTATGTGAAGTCCGGTAAGTATAAAGTTCTTTTATATTGAAATGTCCAAATACAGAACACAATACCAGAAACAAATTCAGGAACATTTCTGACGGTTTCAGAAATGACATTACTAAAGCACCATGTCCTGAAAAATCTCATACACTATCCAGGTAAACACCCCATGAACTGCTTCGTGTTAACATCCACGTAAACATCCCGTGAAACGGCTTCCGGTTAACATTCCATGAACTGCTTCAGGTTAACACCCAGGTCAACACCCATGAACTGCTTCAGGTTAACACCCAGGTAAACACCCCATGAACTGCTTCCGGTTAACACCCAGGTAAACACCCCATGAACTGCTTCAGGTTAACACCCAGGTAAACACCCCATGAACTGCTTCAGGTTAACACCCAGGTAAACACCCCTGATCAGTTATTAGAAAAATGACAAACATAAGGCGCTTAATTAAATAATTGCACTTTAAAGTATATCTTGCCTATTATGATAATAGATACTAACTACAAGCGCTAGATGTTTTAACTGTAGGATAATAAATATTAACCCATACGTCTGTAGTCGAATGAGAAATGAAGGAACTAGCAAAGCTCGGCATCTGTAACGGTAACGTCCGGTTGAGAGCATGAACCGTAACAAGAAAATTATGATGCACAAACCAATTAACCATTGGAATTCCATTTTTAAAATGTCACGATTCCAACATGCATAAAAAATATATGTCATGGTTTCAACATGCGCAAAAAAAAAATATATATGTGTGCACCAAGGGAAAGTAAGACGGACAACTGACGAACAGGTAGATAAATAGACAGACAAAGGTCAGTCGACAGAACCGGTACACCATGGACTTATGAGCTAAACCTTAGATACATGAATATTTAACCCTTTCAACCCAAAATAGCGACTTCAAATTCTCAATTACAATTTATTAAAGATTCTGCTGAATGTTTTGAAACGAACCAAACTGGGAGCCGTAGCTGCCTATGGCATCAACCATGCTGACTATGGCATCAACAGGTTCCTGTTGCACTCGCCCAAAATAACAAATCGCTTACCTATACGGTTGCCTTGTAATTGATATACTGAGACGCCAGGGTTCAGAGAGTCAAGTTTACTTCATATGTATACAAAGAGGGAAACACATCACACTGATCTTACCACATACTCTGATTCTGTTCTACCTTTAAAGAAAACATGTGCCTTATCAGCCATCGTCCTAGACAACCTTTACCCCAGATTTGATGACAGAAATCAATTCTTATCAATAAGAATTAATTCCACCAACAACTCTGACCAAAATAATGTCCAAGACCTAGCACTGTAGACAATTTCACCACAGACAAATAGACAGAATCAGAGAGAAAATCTAACTGTCTCACCAGAACTGTTCCTTCCATATATTTCTGCTCAAAGTCTCAACTGCCTCATCATCTGCCGTCAATTGACCTAATCAAAATAATATAGTATGTGCTAGATTATATGCTAATCTCAGAAAGATGGTTGCATTTCAACCATGCAGTACCAAAACCCATTGTGATGGCAACTATTCTGTTCTTCGAACAGGAGAGCTAAAAGAACTTACATTCATCAAAAACCTTATTTTCTTTTTAAAATATAATAACAAAGTATACAAATAAACAATACAGTATATTTACAAAGTGTACCATTCCTGGATCGCTAGATAACAGCTGGTTCACTCCATGGATCCAGAAATATGTTAGCCCTAACAGGCTAACATTTGAGTAGGGTAATCCGACCTGAAATCCGAACTTACTCCTTTCATTGTGTTACCGGTTTTCGAACTAAGCAAACCTCCCGACTCCTGATGGGACACTTATTATACTGGTAGAACCAAATGTCTCACGGTTATAAACGCTGTGGAGTATATATATATATTGGATGGAACAGGTTGACCATTACTAATTGGAAATATAACCAGTTTTCGTATTTTTCAATATTACTCCAACAACTAGCGCCGCCGAATATTGGAAAATCCAGATATAAGAATGCAGCCAGGCTAGGTGCACTTCCCCACATGTGAGATTCTATAAACAAGACAAACATGCACCAGACTGCGATAGGAGGGCCTTTCCGGTCACCATCCTATCCAGCCATATAACTTCACACTGTATGGGCCTATTATGGTTTCCCATCACAAGTGCTACTGTTGGCCACACCACCAACACTTCACATGGTAGAGGGCCTATTATGGTTTCCTTCTAAAAATGTTACTATGAGGGTGCCCCACCATTAAAACAGAAATAACATGAAGACGTCTCACACATGAATTGAAATATTTTCCGAAAGAATCATAATTATAAATATTGGTTCAGAGGACCTATAACTAGAAGTACCTATCTAGTTCAGGGAGACCATGACTAAAAGTTCAGGGAATTATATATTATTCAACATCGGCCACCCATCAAAGATGGATCCATACACTACCTCACAAAACCACTACTATGAATTTCACTACCTTTCAGTAGAGCTCATATAAAATAAATATAATAATGATGATATTTAATAATCATCAACCGTATATAACTTATCAGTGACCTGGGATTCCTTAGTATCTCGCAAAGGATTCAATAAAATAATAATAAAAAATATCAGAACCGCTCAGAATAAACATTTATCCTATTGAAAGATTTCCATTACGATGGATATCTGAGTATAATTATAATCAAATATTCTATACATTATATTATTATAAAATACAAGACTGGAGCGAACATCCACATACTTAAATCAGAATTATCCCACTGACCATATACACCCGATGCCAGGATACCCCCCAAGCATCGTGCAAGCGAGTAATTCACCAGCCCATATATGATAAGATAGAAGTCTCCCAATAAAGCATACTTTTATTCACATCACACTTTACATAATCTAGTAATCTGAATATATATATAAGCTTCCACTCGAAACGACCTAATTCTGACAATACCCAGAATACACCCGAAAAAATCGTGCATGCGAGTAATTCACCTGCCCGTACCCTAGATAAAATCAATCTTAAGAGGAACGAGATTCCACCCATATAATTCGATCACTAACTGTACACTAACACCTGGTTATTAGATGTTATAAACACCTGGTGCGACTTGGCACCAGTCACTGTCAACATGCTGACACTTTTTGTTCACATGTGAATTCAAATCCATTGTTTCAGTAGGAACCAGACCACATGGAGCAATACTAATGTTAGTATTGCACCCTTGGTCCATCTTTGAAATAACTGGGATAGACACTATTTCCGAAATCTGACACCTTTCATAGACTGCGACTTCAAAATGCCTCTTTTTATTGATTGGATGACTGAACCCCATTCCAAAATCCATTCATTCTTATGACCTAATTGGAACAGAGCTTCTCTAAAGAAATGACGACACTTCTTATAATCTGGTTGTTCTGAATATTCCAATTGATGTACATGTGACAAGAACTTCCATAAATACGAAGGGGAATTACCTTTGGGAAAACCAGCTGTCAATGATGATGGAACCGATGCACGAAATTCTAACTTGGACTTCCTGACATAATCTTTATCCTTAAGATTATCTTCCCAAGGAAGGTGACCACAAGTCCACTGAAGCAAACAGTACCCTAAATTTTCCAAATCCCCTCTACGAGATGGAATGACACCCTGATCAGCATCACAGCTAGAAAATTTAAGAGTTCCACCCTGAGTTTCTTTTGAATCTTTCTTATACACCACATGATAACCATCCTTAATGAACGGATGTGCACAACCATAATCTACCAGATATACTTCATGTTCTCGGAGTTCACCATTAAGGAATCCTAGCATGATGTTTGATGCTTTGCTGTCACCATGGACAATTCCATTAGTATGTAGATACTCTAAGGTGTCTAACAATCGAATACCAAGTGTCAAAACTACATTTTCTGGTAAACATTTCTTCGTTGATTCCAGAATCTTTTGGAGATCAATACTTAAATGTGGCATTGCCAGAAACCGAAATCTTACATCACCCTTAAAATGAATACATGTAGAAAGAATTTCTGGTACCCCCAAATATTTCATCTTATGAGTCTCAATCCATTTGTCGATTGCTGATGAATGGGACAACCGATGATAGGCATTTTGTTCACAGAATAAGGGACTTTCATCCATGGGACCAACTTTGATTACATATGAGGTTGTATTAACCACCGGCTTAGAAATCTCATCCGAGGCTAAATACACCACACCAAAAGCTCCCTTACCAATTTGATTAGCAATAATCCATTGCTTCTTTTTCACATCACATAATACCTCTCTGATCTTTAATGGAGAAACTTGGCTTGCCTTTTCTTAATTCTTACAGCTTCCATCATCCTAGGACTTATTGCAGCAGATTGTGGTAGATTATACGGATTACTGTGTTGACCTGCTGTGCTTCTAGTTGACCGACGAGGAGCTACACTCGAGCCTACCTCTTCCGAAACTTCTGAGCTCACAGAGGTTGGCATCTCTGTCCCACTCGAAACTGAATCTTCCATTTCAGGTAGTCTTGAATTCACTCTAGAGTCTGGCACTACACGATTTAACTCATCAACCACCTGATTCACATTCCAGAACTCTGAATCATCATCTTCCCCTTCAGTCTCCCTCTCCTTCTGCAAAGACACCATTGATATCTCATCCACAACCTCATGATCGGTTAATTCTACAAATTCTTTTGAATCAAGTAACTCCTTTATATGAAGACATTTCTGAATAGGATGCCACAAAGACCTAATCTCATAAATTGGACCGTTATGATCAATTCTACGCAACACTTCAAATGGTTCAGACTTCCAATGATCTTGAATCTTACTTCTACCTCTGACACCTCTATTTTTGATGAAAACCTTTGTTCCTGGAGTAAGAACACTCTCTCGGATGAACTGATTATGTCGTACGGCTCTCTCATCTGCCTTCTTTCTAGACTTTGCCCATACCAATAGAAGAGTCTCGTATAACCGCTCTCTATGATCCCTTACCCAATCGTCAATATCCGAAGGAACTGAAGTGACATGTGGAACCAAAATGTCATCAACAGGTAAATGAGGTTCTCACAAGAAGAAAGGTGAATATCCTGTAGAAGCATGAGGAGTAACATTATAAGCAAGAATTAACTCCTGTAGATATTTTGGCCATCTAACTTTCCGTTCTGGAGACAAAACACGAAGTAGATCATGAAAGGTAAGATTAAACCTCTCTGTTTGACCATTACCCTGGGGTCTATATGGTGTAGTTCTAGTTTTCTTAATATTGTACAAATTACATAATTCAGCTATAATCTTAGACTCAAAATCACTTCCTTGATCGCTATGGATAGACAAAGGAATACTGTACTTAACAAACCAATTGGAAACTAAAGCTTCTGCTACTGTCTTAGCTTTTTGATCCTTTGTGGGAATACACTGTACGAACTTGGTAAAGACATCTGTCATTACCAGAACATCCTCTCTCCCATCACTGGACTTCTCCATCTTAGTGAAGTCAATAGCTAAAATTTCCAAAGGGTTTCCTGCAAGAACATGTTTCATAGATGTCTTAACCTGAGGACTGGCTTTCGCAATAAAACATCTTTGACAATCATGGCAATGGCGCTCTGCTTCAAGATACATACCAGACCAATAACAACGAGATCTTAATAACAACCAAGTACGTTCTTTTCCTTGATGACCCAATTCCTCATGACAACCTTTTAATACTTTTTTCTGAGAAAGGTGGGAAGTAGTATTTGTCTTATCTGTTCTCCATGTACCCAAATGATTCGATACAATACTCCAGAAACACTTTGAATTCGATCCCATTGCTGTACAAACTTCTTAACATTTCTAGATTCGTGATTTAACATATTCTTGGTTGGTTTCTGAGAATATTTCCGAAAATGATTAACCTAGAAATATCAGGATCTAATTGCTGGAATTTTACATAATCCGAATTATCATATCTGGGCAAGGTGCTTGGAACTGTAGCAATCTCATTTATAGATACATACAATTTATTTGAAAAATCACCCCCAGCCTGACAATCCACCAAAACCTCCTCCCTCAATTTACATGGTATAGAATTTGGAATAGTAATCATTTCCTCATTCAGCATGGCTATACGATGATAATTAGGAATTCGGCTTAATACATCAGCATTTGCGTTGGCTTTGCCTGAACGATACACAATTTCATAATCAAACTGGGCTAATTGCGCTACCCACCTCATCTCTGTCGCACCCAATTTAGCTGTCTTGATATATGCCAAAGGATTATTATCAGTAAATCAAATAATCCCTAAATTTTTCGGTCATGGCCCATTTCAAAGCTAAAAGTTCTAGTTTCCTTGAACTATTGTTAGCATCATTCCGTTCTGAAGGTTTTAGTCCTCGGCTAGCATATGCAATTACAACAGTTCACCCATTCTGTTTCTGTGAAAGAACAGCCCCAATCCTTTGAAACTTGCATCCGTTTCCACAATAAATGGTAAGGAAAAATCAGGATAACATAATAAAGGATCGGATGTTAACATTTCCTTTATATCCGCAAATGCTTTATCACATTCGGCCTTCCACTTTTCTTTAAAGGAATTTTCGTCAGACTGCTGTTTCTTATTTTTCTTACAACTTCCTACTAACATATTCAAAGGTTTGGCAACTTGATGAAGCTAAACCAAGAAAAGATCTTAATTCCGTTTCCGATTTAGGAGTTTGCCAATCCTTTATACAAGAGATTTTATCAGGATCGGTAGTTATACCAGCACTCGAAATAACATGATCTAAGTATTTTACCCTTTCCTGAAATAGAAAACATTTCTTATGTTTCATTTTGAGGCCAAATCCTTCCAACCGTGCAAATACCAGACTTAACCTTTCTACCATTTCCTCAAATGAGCTTCCAAATACCAGAATATCATCTAGATAAACAATCAACGACAGCAAATTTTGGTCCCCTAAACAAGCCTGCCATCATCCGGGAAAACGTCGCAGGGGAATTGCATAGGCCATAGGCATTCTGATATACTCATATAAACCAGAGAATCCCACACGGAAAGCCGTTTTTGGGATATCTTCCTCTTCTATGGTACATTGAAGAAATCCATGCGCCAAATCAATGGTTGAGAAGTATTTTGATCCCTTTAGGGCATCAAAAGCCTCCTCAACCCTTGGTAAGGGATGGGCGTCTTTAACGGTTTTAGAATTCAGGAGGCGAAAATCTCCGCAAATTCTGAGTGTACCATCAGGTTTCTTCACCAAAACTACTGCAGATGCATAGGGAGACTTACTAGGTCTAATAATTCCTGCTTTCAACTGGGTGTTTACATATTCTTGTACTTGTTGCAATTGATTAGGAGGAATTCGTCGGTGAGGAAGTCGGATGGGTTTTGAATCTGTCAAGGTAATGGAATGTTTGATTATATCACAGTATCCTAAATCATGATCCCCTTTACTGAAAACATAATAAAACTTCCTTAACACTACTCATAATTGTTCCTTCTGACCTGCAGTAAGATGTTCCCCTGCATGTAACTGGGAAATAAGATTATCAATATCTGATTCAGTAGGAACAACTACATCTGACTGTGACTTGACATTACTGTTATTTTCTTGTACAAGAATATTTTTTCTCCATAAACCAATTCTGTGTCCCCGATGTAAGTATATATCATCATCGGAAAAATTCGCTACTCTAATGGGTGCATAACCATTCGTCACTTGAACCAAACCAGGACTAACTAAAACTCCATTTGGAAGATGACTTAATACACTAGAATATTCCACCAAGGCATGATAACAAGCAACCTTAGGACATTTCATAGCTGAACCTGAAATAATCCGGGAAGTCCCTGCTGGAACACAAATAGGATATCTTCCGGCTACACGAACAACACCAACTTTTAAATCATTTATCCCGGAAGTCACTCCGGGTAACTCTCCGAACAAAGACAGTACCTGTAACCAGGATTTATGTTCCTGAACCTGGACTAAATTTTGAATTTGACCAGGATCGTCCAACATGACCTGATGAAAAAAATGCAGGATATTACTTCCCAAAACTCCAGATAATCGTTGCTTCCTTTTGGAGATATGCTCCCCAATAGGATCTTTAACAACTAAAAACCCATTTTGCTCAAAAGGATACTTGAAAGCTTAATATCAGTTTCAAAATATACTAGGAAGGGAAGTTCCATTCCATTGGCTACAGAAACCGTAATTAAATCAGATACATCAGTGAGTACCACCTCTTTACTTTTAAGATATTGATTGTAAAATGACTCCGTGACAGTGGAGATTTCCGCACCATTGTCTAAGAGGCATGGTAATGGTACCCCTTCAATATAGCCTCCATTTGGGAACTCAACCTCTTGTTAGCCTGATCTTGGGATTGAAATCGTTGCTCCAATGACTCCAACTGTTTCTTCATGGCTACCCATTCAGCATTTACTGAGGACTTATAAGTCTCTTTACCTCCAGACTCAGCTTGAGCCTCTCGAACACACACCTCTTTACCTCCTTCTGCTCTATAATCAGACCGCTGTCCTCTTTTCTCCCACTCAATTGCTCAGTCACGAAGATCGAAGAAGTCTTCCTCACCAACTTCTGCCAATCTACGATGCAATTCTCTCCTCAAACCATTATCACTCACACCCTCGGCAAATTGAGATTTTAATATATCATCGTGATCCTCCTTCTGTTTCTCATCTAATAACTCTATACCCTTTATCAACCTCAGCATATCATGTGAAAAGTCAAGAATACCTTCTCTCGGAGCCTGTCATCTTTTGTAGAAAGCCTGCCTTCTCTGGTGGATATTTCCGGACTCATTAAAAACTTGCCGCAGAATTTTGGAAATATCCTCTGACGACTTCACCATCTCACGCCCTTCTATCTCTAACTTGGCCATTCCCACCAAATGCTCTCTAATAAAATGATATGCACTAGACGCAGACAGTGCATGAGGCTCAATGTAAGCCTCTACATCAGCAATCCACTCATCTAACGGCATCTGCTTCTGATCACCGCTGAACCTGCCTATCTTTCGCTCAGCGGCTAAATACACTATCCGAGGCTGACCAACATTCTCACTTTCTATTTTAATTCTAATATTCTCCTTTTCCTCTTTCAAAAGTCTCAACTCCGCCTTCAGTTTTAATATTTCATTAGCTTCAGCCATGACAATACTTATAGATATATTCTAAGAAAATATCTAAAATTCTAAAAGTGAAGATAATGTAAATACTTCCAAGAGACAGAATCTTATCTACTTTCCCTAGCAAATACATGCATTGATGAATTGAACCATTTCCGTTTTACTTCTGACTTAGCATGCAGGCCATCGTAAAGTCTAGAGAAATGATACAAGGTTACCACCCTTTTATAACTCCCACCGAAAATCTTCTTATAATGAGTATGAACTATATCTTTATGCCAAAATACAGTAAACACCCTATTCTCTGCAAGATTTTCTGAGACTATAAAGTCATTCACCTCAGTCACTCTGTCATTCAATTCCTCTTGATATTGTAACAACTCCGATTTTGAAAATACAGACTGCTCTAATTTTCCTTTATCCACTTGGGATTTAATATGTTCCAGAAAGGAAAATGGAGGAATGGTAATCAATCCAAAATACACATTAGGTCTAATAGACTTTATCTCTTGTTTAAATTCTACTAATCGAGCGCACAATTCTGCTGCAGAAACTGTGAATAGAATTATCTCTTCTCCATCTTGGTGATACCTATGGCTCAACAAATCATTGATTCCTACACACACCTTAAGATGTATAGTATCGTCAATGCTGGTATTTAATTTAATAAATGACAGTGTCAATTTTCTAAGGGATGTAACCGTAGCTCCACACCTTATGACATAATCTACATGAAAATCTGGTTGAGGATAATAATTGAAATTATTTCCTCTGGAATCCACGCTCAAAACAAATTTATTCATATGAACTGCGTTCACTATGAATCCAGGAATCGTACTTCTATTTACACATTCATTCTATCCTAACAAGGTTACAAGGAAGAACTAATTGCCATAAAAAAATGCATGAAATTGATGATGACAATTCACTGTATGGAAGTTACTACCTAGTATATTAATTTATAAAAAATACACTTACTAAACAAACTAGATCTTATCACTTATCTTATAACTTGACACAGCTTCTGGGGTTCAATGCTCACCAATCACCATCTGTACACGGCCATATCTAGATACTGTATCAGTGGTGTTTGCCTTTTTAAGCTCTCTTAATGACAAAAATGTCAACTGTAAAATTGTGAACAGTCACCTACTAAATTCCAACCCCACAGAAAATCCCAATAATCACTTCACTTAAAAAAAATATCCTAACCAAAACTTATATATCCAATAAGACAAATTTCAACACTTTTTCACCCTATTCTGACAAATTTTTAACAACAATTCATCCTACTCACAGCGCCAATTGTGACGTAACAACTTTAACCTTTGAAAAACTTTAACAATCATCTCCAAAGGAGAAAATAACAATTTGATTGTCGAAAGAAAATTCAGTTGCTAGAGGTCACCGGTTCTTAATGAATCCCATTTGTCTTAACTATAGGCGTGAATGATGGGGAATAGGAGTGGTGGGGAATGGGAGTAATAATATAAAAATTAAGTTTAAGTAAGAATTTTACTGAATGAATTCTCTCCCCATTTGTTCACTGCTCCACAACGAATATCTATGCAAATGGAATACGCAAAATACTGAATAGATTACCTAATGCCTTAAACACTACACAGGCAAAAATCATTTTTTCATTTCGCAGAATAAACCCAATGAAACAATTACCAGGATCTCCTGAGATCAAAGTTGAAAATAGAATATGACTGATCACAACCTTACCTATAAAATACCCTTAATCCTTATAACCACCCGGAGGGATTTTGGCCCAAAGACAAAATATTCTTTAATATGGAAAATTTCCCCTTTCCTCAGAATAATTCGCATAAAATATAATGCCCTAAATACATTTTACCGATAGGTAATTTCTTATCTAGGTCTAACAAATTAAAGTTAAACAATTTCTTTCATCTAATTTCTGACATCATATTTATGTGAAGTCCGGTAAGTATAAAGTTCTTTAATATTGAAATGTCCAAATACAGATTAAATTTAACACAATACCAGAAACAAATCCAGGAACATTTCTGACGGTTTCAGAAATGACATTACTAAAGCACCATGTCTCTGAAAAATCTCATCCACTATCCAGGTAAACACCCCATGAACTGCTTCGTGTTAACATCCAAGTAAACATCCCATGAAACGGCTTCCGGTTAACATTCCATGAACTGCTTCAGGTTAACACCCAGGTCAACACCCATGAACTGCTTCAGGTTAACACCCAGGTAAACACCCCATGAACTGCTTCCGGTTAACACCCAGGTAAACACCCCATGAACTGCTTCAGGTTAACACCCAGGTAAACACCCGATGAACTGCTTCAGGTTAACACCCAGGTAAACACCCCTGATCAGTTATTAGAAAAATAACAAACATAAGGCGCTTAATTAAATAATTGCACTCTAAAGTATATCTTGCCTATTATGATAATAGATACTAACTACAAGCGCTAGATGTTTTAACTGTAGGATAATAAATATTAACCCATACGTCTGTAGTCGAATGAGAAATGAAGGAACTAGCAAAGCTCGGTATCTGTAACGGTAACGTCCGGTCGAGAGCATGAACCGTAACAAGAAAATTATGACGCACAAACCAATTAACCATTGGAATTCCATTTTTAAAATGTCACGATTCCAACATGCATAAAAATTATATGTCATGATTTCAACATGCGCAAAAAAAATAATATATATGTGTGCACCAAGGGAAAGTAAGACGGACAACTGACGAACAGGTAGATAAATAGACGGACAAAGGTCAGTCGACAGAACCGGTACACCATGGAATTATGAGCTAAACCTTAGATACATGAATATTTAACCCTTACAACCCAAAATAGCGACTTCAAAATCTCAATTACAATTTATTAAAGATTCTGCTGAATATTTTGAAACGAACTGGGAGCCGTAGCTGCCTATGGCATCAACCATGCTGACTATGGCATCAACAGGTTCCTGTTGCACTCGCCCAAAATAACAAATAGCTTACCTATACGGTTGCCTTGTAATTGATATACTGAGACGCCAGGTTTCAGAGAGTCAAGTTTGCTTCATATGCATACAAAGGGGAAAACACATCACACTGATCTTACCACATACTCTGATTCTGTCCTAACTTTAAAGAAAACATGTGCCTTATCAGCCATCGTCCTAGACAACCTTTACTCCAGATTTGATGACAGAAATCAATTCTTATCAATAAGAATTAATTCCACCAACAACTCTGACCAAATTAATGCCCAAGACCTAGCACTGTAGACAATTTCACCACAGACAAATAGACAGAATCAGAGAGAAAATCTAACTATCTCACCAGAACTGTTCCTTCCATATATTTCCGCTCAAAGTCTGAACTGCCTCATCATCTGCCGTCAATTGACCTAATCAAAATAATATAGTATGTGCTAGATTATATGCTAATCTCAGAAAGATGGTTGCATTTCAACCATGCAGTACAAAAACCCATTGTGATGGCAACTATTCTGTTCTTCGAACAGGAGAGCTAAAAGAACTTACATTCATCAAAAACCTTATTTTCTTTTTAAAATATAATAACAAAGTATACAAATAAACAATACAGTATATTTACAAAGTGTACCATTCCTGGATCGCTAGATAACAGCTGGTTCACTCCATGGATCCAGAAATATGTTAACCCTAACAGGCTAACATTTGAGTAGGGTAATCCGACCTGAAATCCGAACTTACTCCTTTCATTGTGTTACCGGTTTTCGAACTAACCAAACCTCCCGACTCCTGATGGGACACTTATTATACTGGTAGAACCAAATGTCTCACGGTTATAAACGCTGTGGAGTATATATATTGGATGGAACAGGTTGACCATTACTAATTGGAAATATAACCAGTTTTCGTATTTTTCAATATTACTCCAACAACTAGCGCCACCCAATATTGGAAAATCCAGAGCCACACACATCAAGAAATTATAGAATCGGAATGAATTAAGTGCAACATAATGAAATAAACTCACTATTCCATTTGCACTTCAAAACATCCCCATCAATTCCATCTTTTCCCATGCGGTCCATCCAAAGGTTCCCATATTTTAACGGGAATTTTAGACTTGATAGGGGGAGGGGAAGGTTATGATAATGATGATAACATTTTAAATATTTATTCTAATTATATATATATATACATATACGAGCATAACTTACCCAACTACAGGCCAAATCTACCAACAGGATTCCACACTTAGATTCACGGAATCATCCCTTCCAAGTTGACTTGTCAGTTGGATATGAGTGAATGGCTATCTTAAACCATCCTTTAAACAAACACACAACTTTCTAGCTGTCCGGCCAATCAGAAGCGAAACTGAGTTTCGCGTGCAAAAACAGCGCGAAATACATTTCATCTGCCTACGTGCCAACTTAAAGTTACCCTTAAAGTTATCCTGCCCTAACATATAAAAGAAATTTATAGACAAACCTAACCGTATCCCAAAACACAACCTGACTGAGACAAGTGATTTTGACACAGCAAATCACTCTGTCACAGTTAGATACGTATATTCTTCTTTCTTTTTCTTTTCGTTCGCTGATCATACCGCCAGTCCTGTAAGTGACTATCGACATGATCATAAGCATTAAGTGGATCAATGGTATATTAGAGTGCGCCATGCGGCCTGGAACCTCCGTCTTCAGCACTCGAGGTTTCTGTCAGGGTTACCTCATCCTTACCTCCTTTAGTCGCCTCTTACGACATGCAGAGGATATGGAAGGTGTATTCTAAGCCCCACCTACAGGGCAAGATACGTATATGAATACGCTAATAAAGTATCAAAGGTTTGAAAAATGTTTACTATACAGTAATTTCGTCATATGCAATTTAGTAGTGGCACACCATTGTCAAATTCCAATAATGTACTATATTCGGTACCAGAATATAGCCTTGCACCCAGTTTTCGAACATACGGCCATGTAGAACTCACTATGTTCTCGTGCTGTGCGAAATATTATAATAATTCTACCACCAAATATTTATTATAGTAATGTGAAAATATTTCTATATATCCCATATTATTAGCTGCGTGTACTGGTAGAACCTGACTTATCAGGCTAATACCCTAACATTTGTACATATGATCAACACGAAAACTAGGTTCACGGTATTAGTTCTATCCTGGCCACTTAACTTTGTTGAAAAGGTTATCTGTCAGTACAGATCGGGGTCCTGTATTGCATCAAAAATATACTTGCTTTGTACATTTCACTAGCATTGCAGTGTATATTTCACTAATATATTTTCGGGTATAAGCGCTTCACGTCTGTTTAAGAAGGTATCAAGATTTAGGTTTAAAATATTCTTTACAGTCTTCTTTAATATGTTTGAATGGGTGTCAGGCTCTGTACTGCTTCTTGCGCCGATTTTCTACTGACTGGGTTGCCAGTTCTGTTGTTTTCTTAATCTTTACAAATTGTTGATACCTAATGACCAAAATTTGATCTGTTACGCTCTGCTGATGCTGTAGTGCAATTTTCTCATCACTGGCTGCTCTTAATTTTGTCTGTTCCTCTCTCTGTTAAGGAGTTTGGCCTGGAGAAAAAGGATGGATGGATGGAAAAATTGTTGGACTGACCAAAAATATAAGCTGCTTTTCCTAGCCCATAGCTAATACTGCCCATATCTTTTTGCAAGAAATATTCCTTCTTTTGTGGTATTGCCCGCCTATATTTCTGTCATGAGTGGCTTGGATGCCTTTATATAACTTCATTTTTTCATGAAACGGTTGAGTTTATTCTCAGAATTATAATAACCCCCGGGCACGCTATTTACCATTGATGACTTGCACCAATATGTGTACTTGTATTATTTGTGTTGCACGTTCGTATTGGTGCACCCACCTCTATCCGCCATCCTCAATACGATATCAGAACTCGTATTGTGATCGTCTTCGTCATCGGGACCCTTTCATCTTCAAGCCACAAAGAAATGACTGTTTCCATCGGGTATTTATAACAACTATACTGCATTTAGATCGTATATTATTGATTTATTATATTTCAATTCTATATTGATTGTTGCTATAATTATTATCACGTCAATCAGTTTGATATCTCAAATTTAGATCCCGAACCAAGAACCATTAATCTTAAATTCTAATTGACATAAAATCATACATGCTGCCACAACGTCAAGAGATTATCCAAATGTTCCGTATCCATCCTAGGTTCTAAATGATTCATAGTCGATACGGGTCTACGTTGCCCAGATCGAATAAGGATCATTTTCAACTTAGATAGGGATTTACCCGAATCTCATATCCAATTAATTAGGAGCATTTATGATTCTGAAGCAAACTGAACCGTCTGTGATATTCTTTGAGGATTGATATAACTGACATCGGATCGAAAAATAGATTTGATGTGATTAACATCAAAACTCAAAGAACGAACAGGATTGGATCAGCCAGGATCAGTCCGATACTGATTGATAATGGTTGTGTAGTAGTAGTAGTAGTAGTAGTAGTAGTAGTAGTAGTAGTAGTAGTAGTAGTAGTAGTAGTAGTAGTAGTAGTAGTAGTAGTAGTAGTAGTAGCTGTGGGTGTCAGCTGTTAAACCTTTGCCCTTTTTGAAAATTTACAGTTTTATGAGAACAGGCACATTGCATAACGTTAATAAAGCTTTTGTTTTGCCAGGGATGAAACTTGCGATAAAGTACTGCGGAATGTATTTTGATCGCTCATCTTTGTAGAAAGTTAGTCTGGTAGAAGGATAAATTTCCCATCTCCAGCGTGCTAGGTATTGATTTTGCAATGTTTCTTTTGTGAATTAAATAATGTAATTTTTATCAATAGAGTCCTCACTCATTAACTGTTCTTGACCTATAGCTTGAAAAAAGATTTGATACACGCTAGCCAGTCACAGTTAAAATTTTTTTATTATTATCTAGCTCTCTATACAAAATGTAGATGATAGAGGAGAGTTTCCCATAGCCGGCATTCACGAGAGTAGCCCAAAACCTAATCATATTACATTTTACGATAATACTTAATGAATATCGCCCCGTCTCTCTGTATATTACAGAATGTAGGGTACTTTTCCTTGCTCTCAAACCATACTTAAAAATCGGAGGTGACAAGTTTAGAACATTTCCAGATTAAAGTCGATATAGCAGCAATACAGAGTTTTTCTATGTCCCGGGATAATTTTCTTAATCGCGTATAATGAGAATATATTATCTAGGGTTGATCTACCTTTCCGAAACCCAGTTTGAGCGTCTGTAATTAGTTCATACTTCTCTGCAGATAATTTTAATCTTTCATTTAATATAGACGTGAATAGCTTCCCGAGACAACTTAACAAAGTGATTGGTCTGTAATTTGATGCTTCAAATTGGTCATCTTTATTCTTATAGATTGCCACTAACCAGGATTCTGGAAAAAGCCCTGTGTTAAAAACAACATTAAACAATTTTATATCTGTAGGCATCATAAGATCGGAAGTACTTTTAATATATTAGATAGATAGATAGATAGTGCATTTATATTGCGCTGAACTCCATGCGATTGCATGCTCTAAGCGCTGTACATCTGATCCCCTGACAGTGGGCCGGCAGCCACATACGGTGCACAGAGTGCTATGCCATCACAGGTACCTATTTACAGCTAGGTTGACTGGAGCAACGCAGAGTTAAGTGACTTGCTCAAGGACACAACGTAGCAGACCGGCCAGGAAGCGAACTTGCGAACCTGGAGTTACGAGCTCAAGTTCCTAACCACTCAGCCACCACGCATTAAGAATGCAATTTGTTCCATTGACCTTTCCCTTAGAGAGGTTATTTATTTCTCGTATCGACATTTCTACATCTAGCTCCTCACATGGCGGTGTAGTCAGTGGTATAATTGGTCAATTTTCATCATTATCTATATCAAACTGCTGTTTACTGACTTGAAATGTTCAAACAGTGTATTTAGTTCAACGTTCGTATTCTGTTCATTATTCTTATGTTTTTGTTTATTATTTTCCAGAATGCTTTAGTATTATTGCGTTTTAAGTCTTTAAAATTTTATATGCATTTGTTTTTGGAAATGTGCGGAATGGTTTGCTGTTGTTCGTTTATAAACTTTGCTTGCCAGTTTTAATATTTGCAGATTGGGCTTCGTTTTATTAATGTTGCATTGTTGTTTAGATTTATGATATTCTTTGCGTTTTTGCTTACATTCTTTCTCAAACCATTTCTTATTATTACTTCAAACTTTTCCCAGTTGGTTGGATGTGAATTATTATTCACAATTCTCTATATTAGCGTAAACAAATATCTGATGTCGAGATCAATTTGGTGACTTGGTGTGTAGTTTGCAACTCAGCTTAGGAAATGGCTTCTCAGACTATCTGATTTTCAAAATTCCTTGGAGACGACCGTACGCCCCTAACACCGGCTCTCCAGTCAATGGCAGGAGTCGTATCTTCCATATATAATGTCGCCTAGTGAGGTTTGTTTAAAACTGTTCTGGGCATTTCTAAATTACATAATTCTATCATCCAACAACGGTACTGTTATTCATGTATCAGATCATTCGTTAGACTGGATTTATTGTTGTTTGTCGTAACCTACCCCACTGTTGGAAGTACTACAATCAGTAATACTTTTTTTGTTGCAAAATTGAAAATTATCAGCCAAAGGCAAAATGGCACACTGTTATGATGGCGGGCATTCGAATCGCTGGCACCGTCCCCCCCTCCCCACCCCGCCCACCCCTCCACGCACAACCTTCCTGATATCAACCTCGCCGCGGCATGATAAGTTACGGCGTGAATGTCTGCGTTAACCATGTTGGTATCCCCACCTCCGGTTCCAATGTAAACATTTTTCAAAACGTGCTCTTAAATATTATTTTTATGTTTGCTTCTAGGATTTTGTCGATTTCCAAAGGATCGATTTCGACCTATAAAATTGATGAATTTCTGACCGCATATTTCAATACATAAAAAGATTTAGAAGCGAACTCAAACTTGGGAAATGGACTAAACCTATGAACATCGAAAACCACTTAATAACCCATGTTACATTCTTGACCCCAGTGCTCGTATTTGTTGTTGTTTGTAGTTATTTCCTGCACTGATGGACGGAACCCAATGATTAAACCTTTTATGTTGGAAAAATTAATATTACCACCCACAGACATTCTTCTGCTAAACAACTGCAAAATGGAGCATTATGCATTCCTTGCATGGTAACCACAAACAAACGGACACTAGTGTTATATAAGGCCTACTCTAAATGAGCATAATGAAGTCAGCCTATATGTGAAGTAATTGATTGTGATGCCATATACTTTAGTGTCAGATCTGACACATACAGGAGACCTCCCCCATGGCAAATGTCGTATTGTCATTGAAAGATCGGATGTAGAAGCGGATCTTATCTACTGTGCGCTATAGCAACGCATAGCGCAACTCAGGCGTACTGAGGGAGTACTAAAGGGAGAAAAGCCGTCTATAAACAAGATATGAAAAGACCTCAATGAATTCCCTCCCTTGAGTCATCTGTCCACCAATATATAACTGCGGAACCGCATCGAACCGGAACCAAATGCGCATGACCGGTGAACTTGACGTGTCGGACCGATAACCAGCCTATATCTGATGATATAATGTCACACTCATACAAATTGTCAATGAAATGTGTCGCTTCAAATTGTGGGTGTGGTGGGTGTGGTTGGGGGTGGGGTGGGGGGGGTGGTGGTGGGGCGGGTGTGTAGGGTGTGTGGTGTGTGGGGTGTGTGTGTGTGTGTGTGTGTGTGGAGTGTGGGGATCGGGGGTGGGGGGGTGTATGTGTGGGGGGGGGGGGGGTGGGGGGTGGGGGCGTGTGTGTATGTGTGGGGTGTGTGCGTGCGTGCGTGCGTGCGTGCGTGCGTGCGTGCGAGGTGGCGGCGAAACATGGTACCGGTACCAACTATACGTAACCATTTCGCCTTTGTTTCTCATATGGCATGATAAGTAAACAATTATTTTTAAAACAGCTGCTAAATCTGTCTATCTGATACGCTCTAAGGCAGTCCATCGTTTCAACGGACCGTCGAGATTTATATGTGTAGCCGACAAATATCTCCACAGTCTCAGTTAACGGAAGCAGCAGCAGCAGCAGCAGCAGCAGCAGCAGCAGCAGCAGCAGCAGCAGCAACAACAACACCAACAACAACAACAACAACAACAAACAACAACAACAGCAGCTGCAGCAGCGGTTGAACGATGAACATGACGAGTAGAGGGCGATGACGGCACTGGCGACGATGATGACGATGATGCTGATGTTGAGAATGATATGCGTGTTCAGTTAATATATCATATGAATGCAAAACTGTGTAGTGACACAAGATCAATACATGAATGTGGAGATGGGCCGAGTGCTTGTTATTAGTTCTCGTGCGCCTAAATATATCCCGCGTTATTGTCTCCCTGGATCGATATTGGGCCACAGAGAAGACAAGGTGTATATGTGGATGAATATGTGCCGTTGATTGTCCAAGTGGAATTGAGTTAGCCACATATTGACAGCAGTTTTAATAGCTTTCATCGATCGGACGTCGCGAGGGCAATGGTAATAGTGTATTTCAATTTCGGGATGAACATTCGCATCCCGCAGGAGAAATAAAGATCCACCCTTTACTATGCTCAATCATCTCGATTGAAACTAAGCTTCAGCGGACATAACACTGACGTCTATAGATGCCCAAACAGCTATACTTGCCGTGCTCACATGGCTGAGTCAGATTAAAGGCTGGGAATAGGCTGAGCTTTTGAACATAACCATATAGAGCGTGTGGTGGCATGATGAGTGCTAGTAAATAGTAAATAAGTCAAGGTCATCTAATGATAACTCGCTTTGAGGCAATATTTATGGATGGTTTATGGCGTGTCAATCAATCATGCGATTACTCTCAAAGGTTAATACTGATATAGTTGCCTTCATAACTAGATGTAGTCTATTAAATATATCATAGAACAGCGTGCGCATTGCTAGATGATGACGACGATGACGATGACGATGCGACTGCTGATGGTGATGATGATTTGCAAACAGCGAGTGAGGGATTGAGGGAAGGAGGGAAGGAGAGAGAGAGAGAGCTAAGTGGAAAGGAAGGGAAGGGAAGGATGGAGGGAGGAAGGATCGTCATCACGAGTATGTTGCCTAGAATAAAATACGAGGCTAGCAGATTAGAGAGTTGCTGCACCCGTTTTTATGCTGCGAAACATCCATGTATGTCAACACCAGACACAAAGCTCCGTGTGAAACAGTCATGTACGTCAAAATCTGACACAAAGCTCCGTGTGAAACAGTCATGTACGTCAAAACCTGACACAAAGCTCCGTGGGAAACAGCCATGTATGTCAAAACCAGACACAAAGCTCCGTGTGAAACAGCCATGTATGTCAAAACCTGACACAAAGCTCCGTGTGAAACAGCCATCTATGTCAAAACCAGACACAAAGCTCCGTGTGAAAGAGCCATCTATGTCAAAACCAGACACAAAGCCCCGTGTGAAACAGCCACGTATGTCAACACCTGCCCCAAATCTCCGTGCGAAACAGCCATGTACATCAACACCAGTCCCAAAGCTCCGTGTGAAACAGCCATGTATGACAAAACCAGACACAAAGTTCTGTGTGAAACAGCCATGTATGTCAAACCGGTCCCAATGTTCCGTATGAAACATCCATGTATGTCAACACCCGTCCCAAAGTTCCGTGTGAAACAGCCATGTATGTCAACACCAGTCCCAAAGCTTCGTGTGAAACACCCATGTATGTCAACACCTGCCCCAAAGCTCCGTGTGAAACATCCATGTATGTCAAAACCAGTCCCAAAGCTCCGTGTGAAACAGCCATGTACGTCAACACCAGTCCAGTCCCAAAGCTCTGTCTGAAACATCCATGTATGTCAACACCCGTCCCAAAGTTCCGTGTGAAACAGCCATGTATGTCAACACCAGTCTTAAAGCTTCGTGTGAAACACCCATGTATGTCAACACCTGCCCCAAAGCTCCGTGTGAAACATCCATGTATGTCAACACCAGTCACAAAGCTACGTGTGAAACAGCCATGTACGTCAACAGCAGTCCAGTCCCAAAGCTCTGTCTGAAATAGCCATGTATGTCAAAATCGGTCCCAAAGCTCCGTATGAAACATCCATGTATGTCAACACCCGTCCCAAAGTTCCGTGTGAAACAGCCATGTATGTCAACACCAGTCCCAAAGCTTCGTGTGAAACACCCATGTATGTCAACACCTGCCCCAAAGCTCCATGTGAAACATCCATGTATGTCAACACCAGTCGCAAAGCTCCGTGTGAAACAACCATCTATGTCAACACCAGTCCCAAAGCTCCGTCTGAAACAGCCATGCATGTCAACACCAGTCCCAAAGCTCCGTGTGAAACAGCCATGTACGTCAACACCTGCCCCGAAAACTCCGTGTGAAACAGCCATGTTTGTCAACACCAGTCCAAAAGCTCCGTGTGAAACAGCCATGTACGTCAACACCAGTCCCAAAGCTCTGTGTGAAACAGCCATGTATGTCAACACCGGTCCCAAAGCGCCACGTGAAACAGCCATGTATATCAACACCAGTCCCAAAGCTCCGTGTGAAACAGCCGTGTATGTCAGCACCAGTCCCGAAGCTCCGTGTGAAACAGCCATGAATGTCAACACCGGTCAAAAAGCTCCGTGTGAAACATCCATGTATGTCAACACCAGTCCCAAAGCTCCGTGTGAAACAGCCATGTACGTCAACACCAGTCCAGTCCCAAAGCTCCGTCTGAAATAGCCAGGTATGTCAACACCAGTCCCAAAGCTGCGCGTGAAACAGCCATGTATGTCAACACCTGCCCCAAAGCTCCGTGTAAAACAGCCATGTATGTCAACACCAGCCCCAAAGCTCCGTGTGAAACAGCCATGTATGTCAGCACCAGTCCCCAAGCTCCGTGTGAAACAGCCATGTATATCAACACCGGTCCCAAAGCTCCGTGTGAAACATCCATGTATGTCAACACCCGTCCCAAAGCTCCGTGTGAAACAGCCATGTATGTCAACACCAGTACCAAAGCTCCGTGTGAAACATCTATGTATGTCAACATAAGTCCCAAAGCTCCGTGTGAAACAGCCATGTATGTCAACACCAGTCCCAAAGCCCCGTGTGAAACAGCTGTGTATGTCAGCACCAGTCCCCAAGCTCCGTGTGAAACAGACATGTATGTCAACACCGGTCCCAAAGGTCCGTGTGAAACATCCATGTATGTCAATACCAGACCCAAAGCTCCGTGTGAAACAGCCATGTACGTCAACACCAGTCCAGTCCCAAAGCTCCGTCTGAAATAGCCAGGTATGTGAACACCAGTCCCCAAGCTCCGTGTGAAACAGCCATGTATGTCAACACCAGTCCAAAAGCTCCGTGTGAAACAGCCATGTACGTCAACACCAGTCCCAAAGCTCTGTGTGAAACAGCCATGTATGTCAACACCGGTCCCAAAGCGCCACGTGAAACAGCCATGTATGTCAACACCAGTCCCAAAGCTCCGTGTGAAACAGCCGTGTATGTCATCACCAGTCCCGAAGCTCAGTGTGAAACAGCCATGAATGTCAACACCGGTCAAAAAGCTCCGTGTGAAACATCCATGTATGTCAACACCAGTCCCAAAGCTCCGTGTGAAACAGCCATGTACGTCAACACCAGTCCAGTCCCAAAGCTTCGTGTGAAACACCCATGTATGTCAACACCTGCCCCAAAGCTCCGTGTGAAACATCCAGGTATGTCAAAACCAGTCCCAAAGCTCCGTGTGAAACAGCCATGTACGTCAACACCAGTCCAGTCCCAGAGCTCTGTCTGAAACATCCATGTATGTCAACACCCGTCCCAAAGTTCCGTGCGAAACAGCCATGTATGTCAACACCAGTCCCAAAGCTTCGTGTGAAACACCCATGTATGTCAACACCTGCCCCAAAGCTCCGTGTGAAACATCCATGTATGTCAACACCAGTCACAAAGCTACGTGTGAAACAGCCATGTACGTCAACAGCAGTCCAGTCCCAAAGCTCTGTCTGAAATAGCCATGTATGTCAAAATCGGTCCCAAAGCTCCGTATGAAACATCCATGTATGTCAACACCCGTCCCAAAGTTCCGTGTGAAACAGCCATGTATGTCAACATCAGTCCCAAAGCTTCGTGTGAAACACCCATGTATGTCAACACCTGCCCCAAAGCTCCATGTGAAACATCCATGTATGTCAACACCAGTCGCAAAGCTCCGTGTGAAACAACCATGTATGTCAACACCAGTCCCAAAGCTCCGTCTGAAACAGCCATGCATGTCAACACCAGTCCCAAAGCTCCGTGTGAAACAGCCATGTACGTCAACACCTGCCCCGAAAACTCCGTGTGAAACAGCCATGTTTGTCAACACCAGTCCAAAAGCTCCGTGTGAAACAGCCATGTACGTCAACACCAGTCCCAAAGCTCTGTGTGAAACAGCCATGTATGTCAACACCGGTCCCAAAGCGCCACGTGAAACAGCCATGTATATCAACACCAGTCCCAAAGCTCCGTGTGAAACAGCCGTGTATGTCAGCACCAGTTCCGAAGCTCCGTGTGAAACAGCCATGAATGTCAACACCGGTCAAAAAGCTCCGTGTGAAACATCCATGTATGTCAACACCAGTCCCAAAGCTCCGTGTGAAACAGCCATGTACGTCAACACCAGTCCAGTCCCAAAGCTCCGTCTGAAATAGCCAGGTATGTCAACACCAGTCCCAAGGCTGCGCGTGAAACAGCCATGTATGTCAACACCTGCCCCAAAGCTCCGTGTAAAACAGCCATGTATGTCAACATCAGCCCCAAAGCTCCGTGTGAAACAGCCATGTATGTCAGCACCAGTCCCCAAGCTCCGTGTGAAACAGCCATGTATATCAACACCGGTCCCAAAGCTCCGTGTGAAACATCCATGTATGTCAACACCCGACCCAAAGCTCCGTGTGAAACAGCCATGTATGTCAACACCAGTACCAAAGCTCCGTGTGAAACATCTATGTATGTCAACATAAGTCCCAAAGCTCCGTGTGAAACAGCCATGTAGGTCAACACCAGTCCCAAAGCCCCGTGTGAAACAGCTGTGTATGTCAGCACCAGTCCCCAAGCTCCGTGTGAAACAGCCATGTATGTCAACACCGGTCCCAAAGGTCCGTGTGAAACATCCATGTATGTCAATACCAGACCCAAAGCTCCGTGTGAAATAGCCATGTACGTCAACACCAGTCCAGTCCCAAAGCTCCGTCTGAAATAGCCAGGTATGTGAACACCAGTCCCCAAGCTCCGTGTGAAACAGCCATGTATGTCAACACCAGTCCAAAAGCTCCGTGTGAAACAGCCATGTACGTCAACACCAGTCCCAAAGCTCTGTGTGAAACAGCCATGTATGTCAACACCGGTCACAAAGCTCCGTGTGAAACATCCATGTATGTCAAAACCAGACACAAAGCTCGTGTGAAACAGCCATCTATGTCAAAACCAGACACAAAGCTCCGTGTGAAACAGCCATGTATGTCAACACCTGCCCCAAATCTCCGTGTGAAACAGCCATGTACGTCAACACCAGTCCCAAAGCTCCGTGTGAAACAGCCATGTATGTCAAAACCAGACACAAAGTTCTGTGTGAAACAGCCATGTATGTCAGCACCAGTCCCCAAGCTCCGTGTGAAACAGCCATGTATATCAACACCGGTCCCAAAGCACTGTGTGAAACATCCATGTATGTCAACACCCGTCCAAAAGCTACGTGTGAAACAGCCATGTATGTCAACACCAGTCCCAAAGCTCCGTGTGAAACATCTATGTATGTCAACACCAATCCCAAAGCTCCGTGTGAAACAGCCATGTATGTCAACACCAGTCGCAAAGCTCCGTGTGAAACAGCCATGTATGTCAACACTGGTCCCAAAGCTCCATGTGAAACATCCATGTATGTCAACACCAGTCCCAAAGCTCCGGGTGAAACAGCCATGTATGTCAACACCAGTCCAGTCCCAAAGCTCCGTCTGAAATAGCCAGGTATGTCAACACCAGTCCCAAAGCTGCGTGTGAAACAGCCATGTATCTCAACACCTGCCCCAAAGCTCCGTGTGAAACAGCCATGTATGTCAACACCCGTCCCAAAGCTCCGTGTGAAACTGCCATGTATATCAACACCGGTCCCAAAGCACTGTGTGAAACATCCATGTATGTCAACACCCGTCCAAAAGCTCCGTGTGAAACAGCCATGTATGTCAACACGAGTCCCAAAGCTCCGTGTGAAACATCTATGTATGTCAACACCAATCCCAAAGCTCCGTGTGAAACAGCCATGTATGTCAACACCAGTCGCAAAGCTCCGTGTGAAACAGCCATGTATGTCAACACTGGTCCCAAAGCTCCATGTGAAACATCCATGTATGTCAACACCAGTCCCAAAGCTCCGGGTGAAACAGCCATGTATGTCAACATCAGTCCAGTCCCAAAGCTCCGTCTGAAATAGCCAGGTATGTCAACACCAGGCCCAAAGCTGCTTGTGAAACAGCCATGTATCTCAACACCTGCCCCAAAGCTCCGTGTGAAACAGCCATGTATGTCAACACCAGTACCAAAGCTCCGTGTGAAACAGCCATGTATGTCAGCACTAGTCCCCAAGCTCCATGTGAAACATCCATGTATGTCAACACCAGTCCCAAAGCTCCGTGTGAAACATCTATGTATGTCAACACCAGTCCCAAAGCTCCGTGTGAAACAGCAATGTATATCAACACCAGTCCCAAAGCTTCGTGTGAAACAGCCATGTATGTCAACACCTGCCACAAATCTCCGTGTGAAACAGCCATGTATGTCAACACCAGTCCCAAAGCTCCGTGTGAAACAGCCATGTATGTCAACACCAGTCCCAAAGCTCCGTATGAAACAGCCATGTATGTCAAAACCAGACACAAAGTTCTGTGTGAAACAGCCATGTATGCCAAAACCGGTCCCAAAGCTCCGTGTGAAACAGCCATGTATGTCAACACCAGTCCCAAAGCTCCGTGTGAAACAGCCATGTATGTCAACACCTGCCCCAAATCTCCGTGTGAAACAGCCATGTATATCAACACCAGTCTCAACGCTCCGTGTGAAACAGTCAAGTACGTCAACACCAGTCCCAAAGCACCGTCTGAAACAGCCATGTATGTCAACACCAGTCCCAAAGCTCCGTGTGAAACAGCTATGTATGTGAACACCTGCCCCAAAAACTCCGTGTGAAACAGCCATGTTTGTCAACCCCAGTCCCAAAGCTCCGAGTGGAACAGCCATGTGCGTCAACATCAGTCCCAAAGCTCTGTGTGAAACAGCCGTGTATGTCAACACCCGTCCCAAAGCTCCGTGTGAAACAGCCATGTATGTCAGCACCAGTCCCCAAGCTCCGTGCGAAACAGCAATGTATGTCAACAACGGTCCCAAAGCTCCGTGTGAAACAGCCATGTATATCAACACCGGTCCCAAAGCTCCGTGTGAAACATCCATGTATGTCAACACCCGTCCCACAGTTCCGTGTGAAACAGCCATGTATGTCAACACCTACCCAAATCTCCGTGTGAAACAGCCATGTATGTCAACACCAGTCCCCAAGCTCCATGTGAAACAGCCATGTATGTCAACACCGGTCCCAAAGCTCAGTGTGAAACATCCATGTATGTCAACACCTGTCCCAAAGCTCCGTGTGAAACAGCCATGTACGTCAACACCAGTCCAGTCCCAAAGCTTTGTCTGAAATAGCCATGTATGTCAACACCCGTACCAAAGCTCCGTGTGAAACAGCCATGTATATCAACACCGGTCCCAAAGCTCCGTGTGAAACATCCATGTATGTCAACACCCGTCCCAAAGTTCCGTGTGAAACAGCCATGTATGTCAACACCAGTCCCAAAGCTCCGTGTGAAACAGCCATGTACGTCAACACTAGTCCAGTCCCAACGCTCGGTCTGAAATAGGCATGTATGTCAGCACCAGTCCCCAAGCTCCGTGTGAAACAGCCATGTAGGTCAACACCAGTCCCAAAGCTCAGTGTGAAACATCCATGTATGTCAACACCAGTCCCAAAGCTCCGTGTGAAACAGCCATGTACGTCAACACCAGTCGAGTCCCAAAGCTCTGTCTGAAACATCCATGTATGTCAACACCAGTCCCAATTCTCCGTGTGAAACAGCCATGTACGTCACTACCTGCCCCCAAATCTCCGTGTGAAACAGCCATGTATGTCAACACCAGTCCCAAAGCTCCGTGTGAAACAGTCATGTACGTCAACACCAGTCCCAAAGCTCCATCTGAAACGGCCATGTATGTCAACACCAGTCCCAAAGCTCCGTGTGAAACAGCCATGTATGTGAACACCTGCCCCAAATCTCCGTGTGAAACAGCCATGTATGTCAACACCAGCCCCAAAAGCTCCGTGTGTAACAGCCATGTATGTCAGCACCAGTCCCCAAGCTCCGTGTGAAACAGCCATGGATATCAACACCGCTCCCAAATCTCCGTGTGAAACAGCCATGTATATCAACACCAGTCTCAACGCTCCGTGTGAAACAGTCATGTACGTCAACACCAATCCCAGAGCTCCGTCTGAAACAGCCATGTATGTCAACACCTGCCCCAAAAACTCCGTGTGAAACAGCCATGTATGTCAACACCAGTCCCAAAGCTCCGTGTGAAACAGCCATGTATGTCAACACCAGTCGAGTCCCAAAGCTCTGTCTGAAATAGCCATGTATGTCAACACCAGTCCCAAATCTCCGTGTGAAACAGCCGTGTATGTCAACACCGGTCCCAAAGCGCCGTGTAAAACAGCCATGTATGTCAACACCAGTCCCAAAGCTCCGTGTGAAATAGCCATGTATGTCAGCACCAGTCCCCAAGCTCCGTGCGAAACAGCCATGTATGTCAATATCGGTCCCAAAGCTCCGTGTGAAACATCCATGTATGTCAACACCCGTCCCAAAGTTCCGTGTGAAACAGCCATGTATGTCAACACCAGTCCCAATCTCCGTCTGTAATAGCCATGTATGTCAACACCCGTACCAAAGCTCCGTGTGAAACAGCCATGTATATCAACACCGGTCCCAAAGCTCCGCGTGAAACAGCCATGTATGTCAATATCAGTCCCAAAGCTTCGTGTGAAACACCCATGTATGTCAACACCTGCTCCAAATCTCCGTGTGAAATAGCCATGTATGTCAACACCTGCCCCAAAGCTCCGTGTGAAACAGCCATGTACGTCAGTACCAGTCCAGTCCCAATCTCCGTCTGAAATAGCCATGTATGTCAACACCCGTACCAAAGCTCCGTGTGAAACAGCCATGTATATCACACCGGTCCCAAAGCTCCGTGTGAAACATCCATGTATGTCAACACCAGTCCCAAAGCTTCGTGTGAAACACACATGTATGTCAACACCTGCCCCAAATCTCCGTGTGAAACAGCCATGTATGTCAACACCAGTCCCAAATCTCCGTGTGAAACAGCCATGTACGTCAACACCAGTCCAGTCCCAAAGCTCTGTCTGAAATAGCCATGTATGTCAACACCAGTCCCAAAGCTCCGTGTGAAACAGCCATGTATGTCACAACCTGCCCCCCAAATCTCCGTGTGAAACAGCCATGTATGTCAACACCCGTACCAAAGCTCCGTGTGAAACAGCCATGTATGTCAACACCAGTCCCAAAGCTCCGTGTGAAACAGCCATGTATGTCAACACCCGTCCCAAAGCTCCGTGTGAAACAGCCATGTATGTCAACACCGGTCCCAAAGCGCCATGTGAAACAGCCATGTATGTCAACACCAGCCCCAAAGCTCCTTGTGAAACAGCCATGTATGTCAGGACCAGCCCCAAAGCTCCGTGTGAAACAGCCATGTATGTCAGCACCAGTCCCAAAGCTCCGTGTGAAACAGCCATGTATGTCAACACCCGTCCCAAAGCTCCGTGTGAAACAGCCATGTACGTCAACACCAGTCCAGTCCCAAAGCTCCGTCTGAAATAGCCAGGTATGTCAACACCAGTCCCAAAGCTGCGTGTGAAACAGCCATGTATGTTAACACCTGCCCCAAAGCTCCGTGTGAAACAGCCATGTATGTCAACACCAGTCCCAATGCTCCGTGTGAAACAGCCATGTATGTCAACACCTGCCCCAAAAACTCCGTGTGAAACAGCCATGTTTGTCAACCCCAGTGCCAAAGCTCTGTGTGGAACAGCCATGTGCGTCAACATCAATCCCAAAGCTCCGTGTGAAACAGGCGTGTATGTCAACACCAGTCCCATAGCTCCGTGTGAAACAGCCATGTATGTCAACACCAGTCCCAAAGCTCCGTGTGAAACAGCCATGTACGTCAACACCAGTCCAGTCCCAAAGCTCCGTCTAAAATAGCCATGTATGTCAGCACCAGTCCTCGAGCTCCGTGTGAAACAGCCATGTATGTCAACACCCGTCCCAAAGCTCCGTGTGAAACATCCATGTATGTCAACACCCGTCCCAAAGCTCCGTGTGAAACAGCCATGTATGTCACTACCTGCCCCCCAAATCTCCGTGTGAAACAGCCATGTATGTCAACACCCGTACCAAAGCTCCGTGTGAAACAGCCATGTATATCAACACCGGTCCCAAAGCTCCGTGTGAAACATCCATGTATGTCAACACCCGTCCCAAAGCTCCGTGTGAAACAGCCATGTATGTCAACACCAGTCCTAAAGCTCCGTGTGAAACAGCCATGTATGTCAACACCCGTCCCAAAGCTCCGTGTGAAACAGCCATGTATGTCAACACCGGACCCAAAGCGCCATGTGAAACAGCCATGTATGTCAACACTAGCCCCAAAGCTCCGTGTGAAACAGCCATGTATGTCAGGACCAGCCCCAAAGCTCCGTGTGAAACAGCCATGTATGTCAGCACCAGTCCCAAAGCTCCGTGTGAAACAGCCATGTATGTCAACACCCGTCCCAAAGCTCCGTGTTAAACAGCCATGTATGTCAACACCTGCCCCAAATCTCCGTGTGAAACAGCCATGTACGTCAACACCAGTCCAGTCCCAAAGCTCCGTCTGAAATAGCAGGTATGTCAACACCAGTCCCAAAGCTGCGTGTGAAACAGCCATGTATGTTAACACCTGCCCCAAAGCTCCGTGTGAAACAGCCATGTATGTCAACACCAGTCCCAATGCTCCGTGTGAAACAGCCATGTATGTCAACACCTGCCCCAAAAACTCCGTGTGAAACGGCCATGTTTGTCAACCCCAGTCCCAAAGCTCTGTGTGGAACAGCCATGTGCGTCAACATCAATCCCAAAGCTCCGTGTGAAACAGCCGTGTATGTCAACACCAGTCCCAAAGCTCCGTGTGAAACAGCCATGTATGTCAACACCGGTCCCAAAGCTCCGTGTGAAACATCCATGTATGTCAACACCAGTCCCAAAGTTCCGTGTGAAACAGCCATGTATGTCAGTACCAGTCCAGTCCCAAAGTTCCGTCTGAAATAGCCATCTATTTCAACACCCGTACCAAAGCTCCGTGTGAAACAGCCATGTATATCAACACCGTCCCAAAGCTCCGTGTGAAACATCCATGTATGTCAACACCCGTCCCAAAGTTCCGTGTGAAACAGCCATGTATGTCAACACCAGTCCCAAACTTCGTGTGAAACACCCATGTATGTCAACACCTGCCCCAAATCTCCGTGTGAAACAGCCATGTATGTCAACACCAGTCCCAAAGCTCCGTGTGAAACAGCCATGTACGTCAACACCAGTCCAGTCCCAAAGCTCCGTCTGAAACAGCCATGTATGTCAACACCAGTCCCAAAGCTCCGTGTGAAACAGCCATGTATGTCAACACCCGTCCCAAAGCCCCGTGTGAAACAGCCATGTATATCAACACCGGTCCCAAAGCGCGATGTGAAACAGCCATGTATGTCAACACCAGCCGTAAAGCTCCGTGAGAAACAGCCATGTATGTCAACACCAGTCCCAAAGCTCCGTGTGAAACAGCCATGTATGTCAGCACCAGTCCCCAAGCTCCGTGCGAAACAGCCATGTATGTCAACACCAGTCCCAAAGCCCCGTGTGAAACAGCCATGTACGTCAACACCAGTCCAGTCCCAAAGCTCCGTCTAAAATAGCCATGTATGTCAGCACCAGTCCCCAAGCTCCGTGTGAACAGCCATGTATGTCAACACCGGTCCCAAAGCTCCGTGTGAAACATCCATGTATGTCAACACCAGTCCCAAAGCTCCGTGTGAAACAGCCATGTACGTCAACACCAGTCCAGTCCCAAAGCTCTGTCTGAAATAGCCATGTATGTCAACACGGGTCCCAAAGCTCCGTGTGAGACAGCCATTTATGTCACTACCTGCCCCCAAATCTCCGTGTGAAACTGCCATGTATGTCAACACCCGTGCCAAAGCTCCGTGTGAAACAGCCATATATATCAACACCGGTCCCAAAGCTCCGTGTGAAACATCCATGTATGTCAACACCCGTCCCAAAGTTCCGTGTGTAACAGCCATGTATGTCAGCACCAGTCCCCAAGATCCGTGTGAAACAGCCATGTATATCAACACCGGTCCCAAATCTCCGTGTGAAACAGCCATGTATATCAACACCAGTCTCAACGCTCCGTGTGAAACAGTCATGTACGTCAACACCAGTCTCAAAGCTCCGTCTGAAACAGCCATGTATGTCAACACCCGTCCCAAAGCTCCGTGTGAAACAGCCATGTATGTCAACACCAGTCCCAAAGCTCCGTGTGAAACAGCCATGTATGTCAACACCCGTCCCAAAGCCCCGTGTGAAACAGCCATGTATATCAACACCGGTCCCAAAGCGCAATGTGAAACAGCCATGTATGTCAGCACCAGCCGTAAAGCTCCGTGTGAAACAGCCATGTATGTCAACACCAGTCCCAAAGCTCCGTGTGAAACAGCCATGTATGTCAGCACCAGTCCCCAAGCTCCGTGCGAAACAGCCATGTATGTCAACACCAGTCCCAAATCCCCGTGTGAAACAGCCATGTACGTTAACACCGGTCCCAAAGCTCCTTGTGAAACATCCATGTATGTCAACACCCGTCCCAAAGCTCCGTGTGAAATAGCCATGTATGTCAACACCAGTCCCAAAGCTCCGTGTGAAACAGCCATGTACGTCAGTACCAGTCCAGTCCCAAAGCTCCGTCTGAAATAGCCATGTATGTCAACACCCGTACCAAAGTTCCGTGTGAAACAGCCATGTATGTCAACACCAGTCCCAAAGTTTCGTGTGAAACACCCATGTATGTCAACACCTGCCCCAAATCTCCGTGTGAAACAGCCATGTATGTCAACACCAGTCCCAAAGCTCCGTGTGAAACAGCCATGTACGTCAACACCAGTCCAGTCCCAAAGCTCCGTCCAAAATAGCCATGTATGTCAACACCGGTCCCAAAGCTCCGTGTGAAACATCCATGTATCTCAACACCAGTCCCAAAGCTCCGTGTGAAACAGCCATGTACGTCAACACCAGTCCAGTCCCAAAGCTCTGTCTGAAATAGCCATGTATGTCAACACCAGTCCCAAAGCTCCGTGTGAAACAGCCATGTATGTAACTACCTGCCCCCAAATCTCCGTGTGAAACAGCCATGTATGTCAACACCAGTCCCAAAACTCCCTGTGAAACAGCCATGTACGTCAACACCAGTCCCAAAGCTCCGTCTGAAACGGCCATGTATGTCAACACCAGTCCCAAAGCTCCGTGTGAAACAGCCATATATGTCAACACCTGCCCCAAATCTCCGTGTGAAACAGCCATGTATGTCAACACCAGCCCCAAAAGCTCCGTGTGTAACAGCCATGTATGTCAGCACCAGTCCCCAAGCTCCGTGTGAACTAGCCATATATAACAACACCGGTCCCAAAGCTCCGTGTGAAACATCCATGTATGTCAACACCCGTCCCAAAGCTCCGTGTGAAACAGCCATGTATGTCAACACCAGTCCCAAAGCTCCGTGTGAAACAGCCATGTATGACAACACCCGTCCCAAAGCTCCGTGTGAAACTGCCATGTATGTCAGCACCAGCCCCAAAGCTCCGTGTGAAACAGCCATGTATGTCAACACCTGCCCCAAATCTCCTTGTGAAACAGCCATGTATGTCAACACCTGCCCCAAATCTCCGTGTGAAACAGCCACGTACGTCAACACCAGTCCAGTCCCAAAGCTCCGTCTGAAATAGCCAGGTTGTCAACACCAGTCCCAAAGCTGCGTGTGAAACAGCCATGTATGTCAACACCTGCCCCAAAGCTCCGTGTGAAACAGCCATGTATGTCAACACCAGTCCCAAAGCTGCGTGTGAAACAGCCATGTATGTCAACACCGGCCCCAAAGCTCCGTGTGAAACAGCCATGTATATCTACACCGGTACCAAAGCTCCGTGTGAAACATCCATGTATGTCAACACCCGTCCCAAAGTTCCGTGTGAAACAGCCATGTATGTCAACCCCAGTCCCAAAGCTCCGTGTGAAACAGCCATGTACGTCAACACCAGTCCAGTCCCAAAGCTCCGTCTGAAATAGGCATGTATGTCAGCACCAGTCCCCAAGCTCCGTGTGAAACAGCCATGTAGGTCAACACCGGTCCCAAAGCTCAGTGTGAAACATCCATGTATGTCAACACCAGTCCCAAAGCTCCGTGTGAAACAGCCATGTACGTCAACACCAGTCGAGTCCCAAAGCTCTGTCTGAAATAGCCATGTATGTCAACACCAGTCCCAAATCTCCGTGTGAAACAGCCATGTATGTCACTACCTGCCCCCAAATCTCCGTGTGAAATAGCCATGTATGTCAACACCAGTCCCCCAGCTCCGTGTGAAACAGTCATGTACGTCAACACCAGTCCCAAATCTCCGTCTGAAACGGCCATGTATGTCAACACCAGTCCCAAAGCTCCGTGTGAAACAGCCATGTATATCAACACCTGCCCCAAATCTCCGTGTGAAACAGCCATGTATGTCAACACCAGCCCCAAAAGCTCCGTGTGTAACAGCCATGTATGTCAGCACCAGTCCCCAAGCTCCGTGTGAAACAGCCATGTATATCAACACCGGTCCCAAATCTCCGTGTGAAACAGCCATGTATATCAACACCAGTCTCAACGCTCCGTGTGAAACAGTCATGTACGTCAACACCAGTCCCAAAGCTCCGTCTGAAACAGCCATGTATGTCAACACCAGTCCAAAAGCTCCGTGTGAAACAGCCATGTATGTCAACACCTGCCCCAAAAACTCCGTGTGAAACAGCCATGTTTGTCAACCCCAGTCTCAAAGCTCCGTGTGGAACAGCCATGTGCGTCAACATCAGTCCCAATGCTCCGTGTGAAACAGCCGTGTATGTCAACACCGGTCCCAAAGCGCCGTGTGAAACAGCCATGTATGTCAACACCAGTCCCAAAGATCCGTGTGAAACAGCCATGTATGTCAGCACCAGTCCCCAAGCTCCGTGCGAAACAGCCATGTATCTCAATACCGGTCCCAAAGCTCCGTGTGAAACATCCATGTATGTCAACACCCGTCCCAAAGCTCCGTGTGAAACAGCCATGTACGTCAGTACCAGTCCAGTCCCAATCTCAGTCTGAAATAGCCATGTATGTCAACACCCGTACCAAAGCTCCGTGTGAAACAGCCATGTATATCAACACCGGTCCCAAAGCTCCGTGTGAAACATCCATGTATGTCAACACCCGTCCCAAAGTTCCGTGTGAAGCAGCCATGTATGTCAACACCAGTCCCAAAGCTTCGTGTGAAACACCCATGTATGTCAACACCTGCCCCAAATCTCCGTGTGAAATAGCCATGTATGTCAACACCAGTCCCAAAGCTCCGTGTGAAACAGCCATGTACGTCAACACCAGTCCAGTCCCAAAGCTCCGTCCAAAATAGCCATGTATGTCAGCACCAGTCCCCAAGCTCCGTGTGAAACAGCCATGTATGTCAACACCGGTCCCAAAGCTCCGTGTGAAACAGCCATGTACGTCACCACCAGTCCCAAAGCTCGGTGTGAAACGGCCATGTATGTCAACACCAATCCCAAAGCTCCGTGTGAAACAGCCATGTATATCAACACCGGTCCCAAAGCGCCGTGTGAAACAGCCATGTATGTCAACACCAGTCCCAAAGCTCCGTGTGAAACAGCCATGTATGTCAACACCGGTCCCGATGTTCCGTGTGAAACATCCATATATGTCAACACCAATCCCAAAGCTCCGTGTGAAACAGCCATGTATGTCAACACCGGTCCCAAAGCGCCGTGTGAAACAGCCATGTATGTCAACACCTGCCCCAAAGCTCCGTGTGAAACAGCCATGTATGTCAACACCAGTCCCAAAGCTGCGTGTGAAACAGCCATGTATGTCAACACCGGCCCCAAAGCTCCGTGTGAAACAGCCATGTATATCTACACCGGTACCAAAGCTCCGTGTGAAACATCCATGTATGTCAACACCCGTCCCAAAGTTCCGTGTGAAACAGCCATGTATGTCAACACCAGACCCAAAGCTCCGTGTGAAACAGCCATGTACGTCAACACCAGTCCAGTCCCAAAGCTCCGTCTGAAATAGGCATGTATGTCAGCACCAGTCCCCAAGCTCCGTGTGAAACAGCCATGTAGGTCGACACCGGTCCCAAAGCTCAGTGTGAAACATCCATGTATCTCAACACCAGTCCCAAAGCTCCGTGTGAAACAGCCATGTACGTCAACACCAGTCGAGTCCCAAAGCTCTGTCTGAAATAGCCATGTATGTCAACAACAGTCCCAAATCTCCGTGTGAAACAGCCCTGTATGTCACTACCTGCCCCCAAATCTCCGTGTGAAACAGCCATGTATCTCAACACCAGTCCCCCAGCTCCGTGTGAAACAGTCATGTACGTCAACACCAGTCCCAAAGCTCCGTCTGAAACGGCCATGTATGTCAACACCAGTCCCAATGCTCCGTGTGAAACAGCCATGTATATCAACACCTGCCCCAAATCTCCGTGTGAAACAGCCATGTATGTCAACACCAGCCCCAAAAGCTCCGTGTCTAACAGCCATGTATGTCAGCACCAGTCCCCAAGGTCCGTGTGAAACAGCCATGTATATCAACACCGGTCCCAAATCTCCGTGTGAAACAGCCATGTATATCAACACCAGTCTCAACGCTCCGTGTGAAACAGTCATGTACGTCAACACCAGTCCCAAAGCTCCGTCTGAAACAGCCATGTATGTCAACACCAGTCCAAAAGCTCCGTGTGAAACAGCCATGTATATCAACACCTGCCCCAAAAACTCCGTGTGAAACAGCCATGTTTGTCAACCCCAGTCTCAAAGCTCCGTGTGGAACAGCCATGTGCGTCAACATCAGTCCCAAAGCTCCGTCTGAAACAGCCATGTACGTCAACACCAGTCCAGTCCCAAAGCTCCGTCTGAAATAGGCATGTATGTCAGCACCAGTCCCCAAGCTCCGTGTGAAACAGCCATGTAGGTCGACACCGGTCCCAAAGCTCAGTGTGAAACATCCATGTATGTCAACACCAGTCCCAAAGCTCCGTGTGAAACAGCCATGTACGTCAACACCAGTCGAGTCCCAAAGCTCTGTCTGAAATAGCCATGTATGTCAACACCAGTCCCAAATCTCCGTGTGAAACAGCCATGTATGTCACTACCTGCCCCCAAATCTCCGTGTGAAACAGCCATGTATCTCAACACCAGTCCCCCAGCTCCGTGTGAAACAGTCATGTACGTCAACACCAGTCCCAAAGCTCCGTCTGAAACGGCCATGTATGTCAACCCCAGTCCCAAAGCTCCGTGTGAAACAGCCATGTATATCAACACCTGCCCCCAACTCTCCGTGTGAAACAGCCATGTATGTCAACACCAGCCCCAAAAGCTCCGTGTCTAACAGCCATGTATGTCAGCACCAGTCCCCAAGCTCCGTGTGAAACAGCCATGTATATCAACAACGGTCCCAAAGCTCCGTCTGAAACAGCCATGTACGTCAACACCAGTCCAGTCCCAAAGCTCCGTCTGAAATAGGCATGTATGTCAGCACCAGTCCCCAAGCTCCGTGTGAAACAGCCATGTAGGTCGACACCGGTCCCAAAGCTCAGTGTGAAACATCCATGTATGTCAACACCAGTCCCAAAGCTCCGTGTGAAACAGCCATGTACGTCAACACCAGTCGAGTCCCAAAGCTCTGTCTGAAATAGCCATGTATGTCAACACCAGTCCCAAATCTCCGTGTGAAACAGCCATGTATGTCACTACCTGCCCCCAAATCTCCGTGTGAAACAGCCATGTATCTCAACACCAGTCCCCCAGCTCCGTGTGAAACAGTCATGTACGTCAACACCAGTCCCAAAGCTCCGTCTGAAACGGCCATGTATGTCAACACCAGTCCCAAAGCTCCGTGTGAAACAGCCATGTATATCAACACCTGCCCCAAATCTCCGTGTGAAACAGCCATGTATGTCAACACCAGCCCCAAAAGCTCCGTGTCTAACAGCCATGTATGTCAGCACCAGTCCCCAAGCTCCGTGTGAAACAGCCATGTATATCAACAACGGTCCCAAATCTCCGTGTGAAACAGCCATGTATATCAACACCAGTCTCAACGCTCCGTGTGAAACAGTCATGTACGACAACACCAGTCCCAAAGCTCCGTCTGAAACAGCCATGTATGTCAACACCAGTCCAAAATCTCCGTGTGAAACAGCCATGTATGTCAACACCTGCCCCAAAAACTCCGTGTGAAACAGCCATGTTTGTCAACCCCAGTCTCAAAGCTCCGTGTGGAACAGCCATGTGCGTCAACATCAGTCCCAAAGCTCCGTCTGAAACAGCCATGTATGTCAACACCAGTCCAAAAGCTCCGTGTGAAACAGCCATGTATGTCAACACCTGCCCCAAAAACTCCGGGTGAAACAGCCATGTTTGTCAACCCCAGTCTCAAAGCTCCGTGCGAAACAGCCATGTATATCAACACCGGTCCCAAAGCTCCGTGTGAAACATCCATGTATGTCAACACCAGTCCCAAAGCTTCGTGTGAAACACCCATGTATGTCAACACCTGCCCCAAATCTCCGTGTGAAATAGCCATGTATGTCAACACCAGTCCCAAAGCTCCGTGTGAAACAGCCATGTACGTCAACACCAGTTCAGTCCCAAAGCTCCGTCCAAAATAGCCATGTATGTCAGCACCAGTCCCCAAGCTCCGTGTGAAACAGCCATGTATGTCAACACCGGTCCCAAAGCTCCGTGTGAAACAGCCATGTACGTCAACACCAGTCCAAACGCTCCGTGTGAAACAGCCATGTATGTCAACACCGGTCCCGATGTTCCGTGTGAAACATCCATATATGTCAACACCAGTCCCAAAGCTCCGTGTGAAACAGCCTTGTATATGTCAACACCAGTCCGAAAGCTCCGTGTGAAACAGCCATGTATGTCAGCACCAGTCCCCAAGCTCCATGTGAAACATCCATGTATGTCAACACCCGTCCCAAAGCTCCGTGTGAAACAGCCATGTATATCAACACCGGTCCCAAAGCTCCGTCTGAAACATCCATGTATGTCAACACCCGTCCCAAAGCTCCGTGTGAAACAGCCATGTTTGTCAACACCAGTCCCAAAGCTCCGTGTGAAACATCTATGTATGTCAACACCAGTCCCAAAGCTCCGTGTGAAACAGTCACCTATGTCATCACCCGTCCCAAAGCTCCGTCTGAAACGGCCATGTATCTCAACACCAGTCCCAAAGCTCCTTGTGAAACAGCCATGTATGTCAACACCTGCCCCAAAAACTCCGTGTGAAACAGCCATGTATGTCAACACCAGTCCCAAAGCTCCGTGTGAAACAGCCATGTACGTCTCCACCAGTCCCAAAGCTCGGTGTGAAACAGCCATGTATGTCAACACCAGTCCCTAAGCTCCGTGTGAAACAGCCATGTATATCAACACCGGTCCCAAAGCTCCGTGTGAAACAGCCATGTGCGTCAACATCAGTCCCAAAGTTCCGTGTGAAACAGCCATGTATGTCAACACCGGTCACAAAGCGCCGTGTGAAACAGCCATGTATGTCAACACCAGTCCCAAAGCTCCGTGTGAAACAGCCATGTATGTCAACACCGGTCCCGATGTTCCGTGTGAAACAGCCATGTATGTCAACACCAATCCAAAATCTCCGTGTGAAACAGCCATGTATGTCAACACCAGTCCCAAAGCTCCGTGTGAAACAGCCATGTATGTCAACACCAGTCCGAAAGCTCCGTGTGAAACAGCTATGTATATCAACACCTGCCCCAAAGCTCCGTGTGAAACAGCCATGTATCTCAACACCAGTCCGAAAGCTCCGTGTGAAACAGCTATGGATGTCAACACCTGCCCCAAAGCTCCGCTTGAAACAGCCATGTATGTCAACACCAGCCCCAATGCTCCGTGTGAAACAGCCATGTATGTCAGCACCAGTCCCCAAGCTCCGTGTGAAACATCTATGTATGTCAACACCCGTCCCAAAGCTCCGTGTGAAACAGCCATGTATATCAACACCGGTCCCAAAGCTCCGTGTGAAACATCCATGTATGTCAACACCAGTCCCAAAGCTCCGTGTGAAACATCTATGTATGTCAACACCAGTCCCAAAGCTCCGTGTGAAACAGCCATCTATGTCAACACCCGTCCCAAGGCTCCGTCTGAAACGGCCATGTATGTCAACACCAGTCCCAAAGCTCCGTGTGAAACAGCCATGTATGTCAACACCTGCCCCAAAAACTCCGTGTGAAACAGCCATGTATGTCAACACCAGTCCCAACGCCCCATGTGAAACAGCCATGTACGTCAACACCAGTCCAGTCCCAAAGCTCCGTCTGAAATAGCCATGGATGTCAGCACCAGTCCTCAAGCTCCGTGTGAAACAGCCATGTATGTCAACACCGGTCCCAAAGCTCCGTGTGAAACATCCATGTATGTCAACACCAGTCCCAAAGCTCCGTGTGAAACAGCCATGTATGTCAACACCTGGCCCAAATCTCCGTGTGAAACAGCCATGTATGTCAACACCAGTCCCAAAGCTCCGTGTGAAACAGTCATGTACGTCAACACCAGTCCAAAAGCTCCGTCTGAAACGGCCATGTATGTCAACACCAGTCCCAAAGCTCCGTGTGAAACAGCCATGTATGTCAACACCTGCCCCAAATCGTCGTGTCAAACAGCCATGTATCTCAACACCAGTCCCAAAGCTCCGTTTGAAACAGCCATGTATGTCAACACGAGTCTCAAAGCTCGGTGTGAAACAGCCATGTATGTCAACACCGGTCCCAAAGCGCCGTGTGAAACGGCCATGTATGTCAACACCAGCCCCAAAGCTCCGTGTGAAACAGCCATGTATGTCAGCACCAGTCCCCAAGCTCCGTGTGAAACAGCCATGTATATCATCACCGGTCCCAAAGGTCCGTGTGAAACATCCATGTATGTCCACACCCGTCCCAAAGCTCCGTGTGAAACAGCCATGTATGTCAACACCAGTCCCAAAGCTCAGTGTGAAACAGCCATGTATGTCAACACCCGTCCCAAAGCTCTGTGTGAAACAGCCATGTATTTCAACACCGGTCCCAAAGCTCCGTGTGAAAAGCAATGTATGTCAACACCAGTCACAAAGCTCCGTGTGAGGTGTGGATAAAAACCACTGCACCTGTAGATGGATGAAACAGTTTCAGTGACAGAAACTCACAGACCCTGTGACGTAATCAAGGTGTTGGCAATTAAGAAAACTATAATTATGGATAGAATACTACAATACATTTCGTACCAACGTGGTTTGTAATAATGCTATTTTAACAAGTCCAACGTTAACGTCGATACTGCATAGTGTAAGCCAATATACATATGCCTGATATTATTGTATCATTTGGGGAAAACAATGCCAAATTCTTCAAATAAGATGTAACTCCTTTTCAGGTTGAATTCTACGAAGATGGCAGTTGATGCGGTTTGCAATCTGAGCTCAAAATCAACACGATGGACGCATGAGAACAGCATCGACTTTTAGTCAAATGGTTTTGCCATGCTCACGTGGCTGGGTCCGATTAAAGGCTGGGAATAGGCTGAGCTTTTGAACATATATGGTGTGAGTAATTATACGTGACGGGAATATCGCCTAATGAGGTGTCTCTCTGAATCCCGCTCTTGCATCACTGGACCACTCACTTTACAGATGCACCTAGTCAAGTAAATGACTCTTTGCTGGATGAATCCATGCAGATTACATTTCCCATGGGGTTTAGCTGTGGATATTTTGAATATTGTGAAAACAATATGACTGAAAGTCGTTGGTGGCAAAATAGTCAGCAAGTCCAGAGTTATTGGCCGTTGACATTATTGTCTTTTGGCCTGCAGCTGCCAGACAGAGAAGAGGCATGCTCCTCATTCGAACATTTATCATGGCTATATTACAGAGGATTAGGTCAGAGGATGACAGCTTATTAGGCAGTATGTTACCACGGAAACAGATTATGCGCGCGGATTGTGGCCCTGGTTCATTTACGCAGGCCCCCTATGTGATTGCATCGATACAATTATTGACATTTTATGAAAGCTAATGAGAGCGCTTGCGGTAGGCCATATTGACGTGCGAATGGTGTTTGCAAAATTGCATCGAACATATAGATGACCTTGACATTAATAATCAATGACCTTTACATTAATAATCAATGACCTTGACATTAATAATCAATGACCGTTACATTAATAATCAATGACATTTACGTTAATAATCAATGACCTTTACATTAATAATCAATGACCGTTACATTAATAATCAATGACCTTTACATTAATAACCAATGACCGTTACATTAATAATCAATGACCTTTACATTAATAATCAATGACCTTTACATTAATAATCAATGCATTCAGCAGTGTTCCAATTAATGCCACAAGTGTCCTTCAGACAAGCCGTCTTTCTTTCTCAACTATATGTTGAGTAGGTTACGGGACTTGTTCTTGTTGTGGCATTGTGCTTCTTGTTGTGGTACAGTGCTTCTTGTTGTGGCGCAGTGCTTCTTGTTGTGGTATTGTGCTTCTTGCTGTGGCATGGTGCTTCTCGTAGTGACATAGTGTTTCTTGTTGTAGCATAGTGCTTCTTTTTGTGGCACAGTGCTTCTTGTTGTGGCACAGTGCTTCTTGTTGTGGTATCATGCTTCTTGTTGCGGAATGGTGCTTCTTGTAGTGGCATTGTGCTTCTTGTTGTAGCATAGTGCTTCTTGTTGTGGCACAGTACTTCTTGTTGTGGCCTAGTGCTTCTTGTTGTGGCATAGTGCTTCCTGTTGTGGCATAGTGCTTCTTGTTGTAGCATAGTGCTTCTCGTTATGGCACGGTGCTTCTTGCTGTGGTATTGCGCTTCTTGTTGTGGCATAGTGCTTCTTGTAGTGGCGTAGTGCTTCTTGTTGTAGCATAGTGCTTCTTGCTGTGGCACAGTGCATATTGAAACATTACTCACTGAATTAAGGGACTGGTTCTTGTTGTGGCATAAACTACCGCTCCACGTTGGCTCAAATGTTAACACACAACAAATGGATTTACCGGGAAAGCGCATTTCCAGATATTTAAAACCGTGATCCGAATAAAAGACAGGATCCGGATAAAATCAAATTCTGGATATATGAGTATCTCGGCGACTGTTGCTCCGATTTGGCTCAAAATAATATCACAAGAAATGCTATGCAAGTGTTTGTGGGATTGCAATATTTGGCACTGATGGGAAATCCCCGTCAGCGCAAGAAAGGCTGTAATCATATACAAGGATTCGGTAACTTTGGACAGAATCCGATAAATCGAACAATCCTGGAAGATTTACAATGTAAGACAAACAGGAGGGCGAGGGTCTGCAATCTCAGACTGCTCGAGGCGATGGTCTGCAATCTCAGATGCTCGTGGCGAGGGTCTGCAATCTCGGATTGCTCGGGGCGAGGGTCTGCAATCTCAGATGCTCATGGCGAGGGTCTGCAATCTCGGATTTCTCGTGGCGAGGGTGTGCAATCTCGGATTGCTCGTGTTTTCCTTTTAAGAACAATTGTATCTATATAATCCTCCATCATAATGCATGACACACCACCGGAATTGGCCTATTATTAGGTCAAATATCATAGTAGTGTAAGTTATTCTATACCAGGGTGGCCATTTTGGATTTATGTTAATAAGGCTTGTGGTATTAACGAATCCCAAAATGTGTTTACCTATTAAAAACCTCCATGCTAATTCTGTCATTTCATCCAAAGATGAGCATCAAGTCTCCCACTTTCCACTCATGGTCCGTTCTATTTTGTGTGATACTAATAGACATACACGTCACCTTGTGATATGTACACGATATCCCATTTTCAGCTTGATAAAGTTTGCCAGAAATACCACTGGTCTGACGCAGTTCATCTAGAATGCTTTTATTTGTCTCCGGACATCGGCGTCTATTATCTCTCGCATTCGATGCCCATACATCTGTCCTGTCATTATCATCTTATCCTCAGACTTTTAAAGGCCATTCTTCGACACCATATTGACACACACACTTCAGATATGGGCTTGGACTGTCTTGAAATGTATCTGTGATGTTAAGTTTCTGTCTTGCGATTATGTTCGTTAGCTAGAGTGTTCGTTTCATTGCCATTCCAAGACGGATCATGATGTCAGGTGGTTAGTCCGCATTTTCGGATTTAATTGAGCCTAGATATTTAAAACCTCTGACAATCAGTCACTTCTCTTGTGATCTTTATCCAGGCATCTTCCGACCTCTTGCTTATTTTAAGGAGTTTAGTCTTTTGAATGCTTTGTCCGAGCTTATGTTTGTTTCCAGACTCTGCTCACATTGTCTGCCATTGTTGCACTCCCATATTCCATTTCCTCTACGAGGACAGTACCATCAGCATGCCATTGCCATCTTTATATTGCCTCTGTTTCAGGCCTTTACATTTCTTCTTCTCATATTATATTTTCTCCCTGGATAATGAACATGTGTGGTCAGCGTATGCAGCCTTCACGTAATCCTTTTCTGATCTCGAATTATGGTGTGATTTCGCCATTCAAACTCATAGTTACTCTTTGGTCTAAGTAGAGGGATTGAATCATAGTTAACACAGGAGATTACGAAATTTCATCGTGAGGATGACCTTAAAGATGTGGGTGTGAATGTGTCTGTGTATGTGTCAAATGCATTCGTTTAGTCAATGAAGGTAATGAATGAATGTACTGTGTTCCACAATTACGACTTCCTCGATCATGCTTTGTAGACAAGCTATCATACCCCGTGCGTCTCTCCTGTATGTTCTGGCTACTCACTCTTTAGTTTGGCCGTCACACGAATGCTGAGAAGTATAGCTTTGCGTCACGTCACTGCTATAGTTTTGTGATTTGAGCATTGCTTTGGGTCGCTTGCTTTGTGCAACGCGATAAACTCCCAAACTTTCCATTTATTCCGCCAGTTGTTTGATTACATTCCTGATTGCTAACATTAGTAGGATGTGTTCTTGTTCATTTACTTGATATTCTCTGTCAGTCCGTCCACTCCTTTACGGTTGACCTTGTCCTTTGGTGAACAATATATTGCCATACAGCGCCGATGCATAGTGAAATTGTTTGTTATTTAATACGCACAGTAACGGGAGTAGATCCAATAGTGAACTAACAGATGTTGCTGGCTTCATCCTCGTGTGACGTCACAGCTCAAGTTTGAAAGCTAAAACATATTGTTGTCAATACGGTTGCTATGCCGTTATCCCAGCAGGCTAGCTGAATGATGATATCTGTGATACGGGGAGTTGGATGATTGTTGAGGCCACGAGCATAGTGCTACCTAGAGTTGATGCACGCCGTATACAGCAGTGAATCGCAGAATCCGGTGTGCGAATAACGTGTAAAACATAGCTTCAATTCAGTGAATAAAGTAAATACTGCAGTAGTCAAAAGACAAAAGCAGCATCTCAGTCAGGGAAGAAGCTTCGGACTGGCCCACGACGATTATCAGTGGCAAAACTCCTCCCTGACCGAGTCGTTTAATATTGAACTGAGTACAGCCATCATCATTTCAGCCAGATGAACACTATGAATGAGTGTGCATGATCGTCGTATGCTATGGCCAAAGTCAATGCCAGCAGTAAGTGGGTGGGATTTCCCAACAGAGATTCATATAGCTAGAATTGACCCTGTGCTGAATACTGGCTTCAATGCCTTTTTCTAAATCAGAGATACATGTTCCCCCCGTAATGAGCCAACGAATGTACTTATATTTTAATCCATGACCGCGTCTGTGTATGATTACTGTACTCTGCGGCTGTAGTAGTAGAAACATCCTACAGCTGCAATCAGTCCACCTTCGCTTTTTCCCACTGTGTCTTGTCCTCAGCCGAAATCCTCAGCTTCCTCAGGGTCATTCTTGACTTGAGTATACCGCGTCCTGCTTTCTTGAGTTCACATCGTAGGACGCTTAGCAGATTTAGGCAATGACGTCCTCTCTTGGCTTTGTATTTGCTGGCTCTGAGTAGGTCGAATTCCAGGGCTCTCTGTGCTGATGTCTCTTCTGGCACCCTTAGCACATGGTCAAACATGGGTCATCTTTGCTGGGCGACTTTTACAGACAGCGACGACGTATTACACATCTTGTATAGTGCAGCGTTCGAAATTTTGCTGTCTGGTCATCTGTGTCCAGATGGTGCGTAGGTGTTTGCGATGGCAGGCTGTTTGTCTAGAGCTGCCTCTGGAGCTGCTCAGCTGTTACAGCTATACACAGCATCAAGGATACGCAGGTTGCATTGCATAAACGTAGCCTTTTTATCAAGGGCATCTTTGATCTGCGCTTCCATATCTTCCAGAAGGTCTGGAAAGCTATGTTCCCATGACGCAGCGTGCAGCAATGTCAGCAGTACTGCAGAGCAGTGAGCCCAGGATTGTACTTTTCTTCCATGGTTCGCCGCCACGAAGTGGATCGTCATTTTCTTTAGTTTGATGCTTTGAAAATAGGTATATGTGGGTGAAGTCTATTTTGGATTCATTCATAAAGATATTCTCAATTTTTAGTTGGTCTTGTTTGGTCTTGTGGAACCTTCCGACACAAATATCAATGCAGCGGCAAGGTAGCAGGTGAAAGCACCGGAGATAGACCATCTCCATGTGAGGAGCCGATTGATGTCTCAAATTATACAGCCTTCACTGATTGACTCGTACTCTCAGCTTGATGTCTGCAATCAGCGGTCTCACTAGTCGTAGCTCATCATCATTGCAACTGGCCTGGCGTAGTACATCTAGGATCATTGAGCATTTAATTGTGTCGAATGCTCGTGATATGTTAATGCACATTTTGCTGAAATCCCAGTGTTTGGACATGACTACCGACACAAGCATGCTTTGAGCCCATATAATGTCTGCGCAGCTTCGTCCACGTTTGAAGCCACTTTGACATAATCCGGTGAAGTCATCGATCTTGCCTCGGATGTGGCATAGAGTAACATTGGATAGGATTTTCAGTATGCTGTTGAGGCGCATAATGGGCCGCAGATTGGCTGGTGGGGGAGTATGCGGGTGGGTTGGTGGGATGGTGGCTCCTTGGGCTTGGCTAGTGCGATAAGGCTGCCTTGGCCTACAGCGCCGATGGGAGGGTGGTGCATAAAAGCTGTATTGATTAGGTGCGTGAGCGGTTTTGAGACACTTGCATATTTGAATAGTTCATTGCTCATGCTATCATGTCCAGATGCACGTCCATTTTCAAGGCTTTAAGTACCTTCTTCACTCCTGCTGTGTTAGTAATGGCCTGGGGTCCCATGAGAACGGGTGCCAGGGCTCATCATCGTGGTCAGTGAACTGTTCCTTGAACCATTCTCGAGTCGCCTCGAATTTGCTTTGGTCCTTCAGAACTGTGTACAGTGAGTGATTGTGTCTAGTCAGTAACTCTGAGGGCTCGCGCTGCCCGAAACATTTTGTGACCTCATATATAGGTAATAGTTATTATCCATGCGGTGTATCATGAAAACGCTTTGCAGCAACACATTTCGGTAGAATTATTCATCAATCAATGATTAAAAAGAGTTCATATTTAATTCAATAGGGTAAGGCTTCAATAACACGTGTTTATGTTGCAACAGGGAACATTATTTACATGCTACACATTTTAGCTTGGTAAAGAGCTTTGACGAGTTACTCAAAGATGGTACCAAAATGTCTAATATTAAATACGCGTTCTTACAAGAATGATAAAGACAACAAATATTCCCCTTAGCATGTCGTGTTTACCGCGCAGGCGCATTTAACGACATACTTTCTTAATGGAGGAATTCGATCTTTCACTTAAGAATATGACGTCATACTGAATTATGGTACACATAGGTTGACTTTACAATACATAGTGGTATATCGAGATCCGTCATGAACATCAATAAGTCCGTCAAGTTAAAGAATTGTATGTCTTTACTGCTTAGTAAGCATTCTGTTGAAAATGTTGAAACTAATTTGTCTGGGCGCTGTTGCTGCTATAAGTTTGAAAGAGTGGGCTGAACCTAGCTAGAAATAAACCCCTCTGCTAGCTCGTATGATAGACATGACAGACAATCCCGAAATTCAATAATATGATAGACCATTTCTGAAAGTATTTAGATGAACTAATGATATCCATCTCAAAATGGTATCGCTAAAGGCAATTTATATCCCTACAACTGGTCTTCAAAATAAATAGACCAAATGTCAAATCTCCGAACAACCAGTTTATCTATAGATGCTGTTCAATAGACATTAAGCGAGCGGCTTCTCGAATCTTCCACTCTTCAGTGCGTAACATTAACACCAATTTCCTGATCAGACTAACACAGGCCATGTATACGCCCTATGACATCCATCTCCCTTCTACTATTGGAGGCAGGAAGTGCCACTTTAATGCACACCCCACCCCAATTGGCCCGGATGGAACATGAACTATTACTGTGACGCTGTGGAGGAATGTGCTTAAATGAATGCTAGACACGACTGACACTCGCTTTGATTAGAGCCAAGTCAGCATGTTCTTGACTGGGTGACGTGATATCTATATGCGCAATGCTTTCTGATAGCGGCCAAACTGCCAAGCAATATCAGCTAGACATCATTTCCGACATAACCACGGAATTATTGGTGAGTTTGATTCCTTTCCTCTAGCAATCCGCTAGGCTGTTGTATATATGTCCATAGTAAAACAATGTATTCCGCTAGGCTGTTGTATATATGTCCATAGTAAAACAATGTGTTCCGCTAGGCTGTTGTGTATATGTCCATACTAAAACAATGTATTCCGCGGGGCTGTTGTATATATGTCCATAGTAAAACACGGCATTCCGCTAGGCTGTTGTATATATGTCCATAGTAAAACAATGTATTCCGCTAGGGTGTTGTGTGTATGTCCATAGTAAAACAAGACATTCCGCTAGGGTGTTGTATATATGTCTATAGTAAAACAATGTATTCCGATAGACTGTTGTATATATGTCCATACTAAAACACGGCATTCCGCTAGGCTGTTGTATATATGTCCATAGTAAAACAATGTATTCCGCTAGGCTGTTGTATATATGTTCATACCAAAACAATGTATTCCGCTAGCGTGTTGCATATATGTCCATAGTAAAACACGACATTCCGCTAGGGTGTTGTATATATGTCCATAGTAAAACAATGTATTCCGCTAGGCAGTTGTATATATGTTCATACCAAAACAATGTATTCCGCTAGCGTGTTGCATATATGTCCATAGTAAAACACGACATTCCGCTAGGCTGTTGTATATATGTCCATAGTAAAACAAGACATTCCGCTAGGCTGTTGTATATATGCCCATGGTAAAACAAGGCATTTCGCTAGGCTGTTGTATATACGTCCATAGTAAAACAATGTATTCCGCTAGGGTGTTGTGTGTATGTCCATAGTAAAACAAGACATTCCGCTAGGGTGTTGTATATATGTCCATAGTAAAACAATGTATTCCGCTAGGCTGTTGTATATATGTCCATAGTAAAACAAGACATTCCGCTAGGGTGTTGTATATATGTCCATAGTAAAACAATGTATTCCGCTAGGCTGTTGTATATATGTCCATAGTAAAACAAGACATTCCGCTAGGGTGTTGTATATATGTCAATAGTAAAACAATGTATTCCGATAGACTGTTGTATATATGTCCATACTAAAACACGGCATTCCGCTAGGCTGTTGTATATATGTCCATAGTAAAACAATGTATTCCGCTAGGCTGTTGTATATATGTTCATACCAAAACAATGTATTCCGCTAGCGTGTTGCATATATGTCCATAGTAAAACACGACATTCTGCTAGGCTGTTGTATATATGTCCATAGTAAAACAAGCCATTCCGCTAGGCTGTTGTATATATGCCCATGGTAAAACAAGGCATTTCGCTAGGCTGTAGTATATACGTCCATAGTAAAACAAGGCATTTCGCTAGGCTGTTGTATATACGTCCATAGTAAAACAAGGCATTTCGCTAGGCTGTTGTATATACGTCCATAGTAAAACAAGGCATTTCGCTAGGCTGTTGTATATACGTCCATAGTAAAACAAGGCATTTCGCTAGGCTGTTGTATATATGTCCATAGTAAAGCAAGGCATTTCGCTAGGCTGTTGTATATATGTCCATAGTAAAACAAGGCATTTCGCTAGGCTGTTGTATATATGTCCATAGTAAAACAAGGCATTTCGCTAGGCTGTTGTATATATGTCCATAGTAAAACAATGTATTCCGCTAGCGTGTTGCATATATGTCCATAGTAAAACAAGGCATTCCGCTAGGCTGTTGTATATATGCCCATGGTAAAACAAGGCATTTCGATAGGCTGTTGTATATACGTCCATAGTAAAACAAGACATTCCGCTAGGGTGTTGTATATATGTCCATAGTAAAACAATGTATTCCGCTAGGCAGTTGTATATATGTTCATACCAAAACAATGTATTCCGCTAGCGTGTTGCATATATGTCCATAGTAAAACACGACATTCCGCTAGGCTGTTGTATATATGTCCATAGTAAAACAAGACATTCCGCTAGGCTGTTGTATATATGCCCATGGTAAAACAAGGCATTTCGCTAGGCTGTTGTATATACGTCCATAGTAAAACAATGTATTCCGCTAGGGTGTTGTGTGTATGTCCATAGTAAAACAAGACATTCCGCTAGGGTGTTGTATATATGTCCATAGTAAAACAATGTATTCCGCTAGGCTGTTGTATATATGTCCATAGTAAAACAATGTATTCCGCTAGGCTGTTGTATATATGTCCATAGTAAAACAAGACATTCCGCTAGGGTGTTGTATATATGTCAATAGTAAAACAATGTATTCCGATAGACTGTTGTATATATGTCCATACTAAAACACGGCATTCCGATAGGCTGTTGTATATATGTCCATAGTAAAACAATGTATTCCGCTAGGCTGTTGTATATATGTTCATACCAAAACAATGTATTCCGCTAGCGTGTTGCATATATGTCCATAGTAAAACACGACATTCCGCTAGGCTGTTGTATATATGTCCATAGTAAAACAAGCCATTCCGCTAGGCTGTTGTATATATGCCCATGGTAAAACAAGGCATTTCGCTAGGCTGTAGTATATACGTCCATAGTAAAACAAGGCATTTCGCTAGGCTGTTGTATATACGTCCATAGTAAAACAAGGCATTTCGCTAGGCTGTTGTATATATGTCCATAGTAAAGCAAGGCATTTCGCTAGGCTGTTGTATATATGTCCATAGTAAAACAAGGCATTTCGCTAGGCTGTTGTCTATATGTCCATAGTAAAACAAGGCATTTCGCTAGGCTGTTGTATACACGTCCATAGTAAAACAAGGCATTTCGCTAGGCTGTTGTATATATGTCCATAGTAAAACAAGGCATTCCGCTAGGCTGTTGTATATATGTCCATAGCAAAACAAGGCATTCCGCTAGGCTGTTGTATATATGTCCATAGTAAAACAAGACATTCCGCTAGGCTGTTGTATATATGCCCATGGTAAAACAAGGCATTTCGCTAGGCTGTTGTATATACGTCCATAGTAAAACAAGGCATTCCGCTAGGCTGTTGTATATATGTCCATAGTAAAACAAGGCATTCCGCTAGGCTGTTGTATATATGTCCATAGTAAAACAATGTATTCCGCTAGCGTGTTGCATATATGTCCATAGTAAAACAAGGCATTTCGCTAGGCTGTTGTATATATGTCCATAGTAAAACAAGGCATTTCGCTAGGCTGTTGTATATACGTCCATAGCAAAACAAGGCATTTCGCTAGGCTGTTGTATGTATGTCCATAGTAAAACAAGGCATTTCGCTAGGCTGTTGTATATATGTCCATAGTAAAACAAGGCATTTCGCTAGGCTGTTGTATATATGTCCATAGTAAAACAAGGCATTTCGCTAGGCTGTTGTATATATGTCCATAGTAAAACAAGACATTCCGCTAGGCTGTTGTATATACGTCCATAGTAAAACAAGGCATTCCGCAGTTATCAACGGCGCTTAATCAAACATCCAGGTTACAAAGTGCATGAAGGAAACTGGGTGCCATGAACAGGAAACGCGATCAAAACCCACTGGCATTTGCAATGCCCTATATAGAGTTGTTGTAGCCATTATAAGAAAACAGCGGGACTGTTTCGGACATAAAACAAATTCTCGTGAATATCATTTAGATGCTAGTTGTTCTCTACCGCTAACCCTCCATTTGAATATAGAGAAAATGCAGAGGATTGTCTAAATTCTTCTTAGCATGCGATCTCAGCAAATCCTATTATTTCACACTATCTATTTGCATTAGCCCTGTACGCCTACGATAATTCGCCAAAAAACCATCTTGATTCTGGCCTCATAGACAATAGTCTGTACTGACCGCCACAATCCCAGTGTCCACGCAGATAACACACAGGAAGAAAGTTTATTTAGGTCGCTTTTCATGCAGCTGCAGTATCTCTCAGTATTATTACAATAGAAAGCTGTGGGAATTGCATGTTGCACATGCTATATCTTACAAACAAAGGCACTTTACTGGAACTGATAGTGATGCCACCATGTAGGCAATGATGGTGATTGTAACAATGTTGGAAGTGATGCAGGTATTGACAAAGTGTAGGAAGTGATGCTGTTGACGACAAAGTGTGGGTGATGATGCTGGTGATGACAAAGTGTAGGACGTGATGCTGGTGACGACAAAGTGTAGGAAGTGATGCTGGTGACGACAAAGTGTAGGAAGTGATGCTGGTGATGACAAAGTGTAGGAAGTGATGCTGGTGATGACAAAATGTAGGTGATGATGCTGGTGATGACAAAATGTAGGTAGTGATGCTGGTGATGACAAAGTGTAGGAAGTGATGCTGGTGATGACAAAATGTGGGTAGTGATGCTGGTGATGACAAAGTGTAGGAAGTGATGCTGATGATGACAAAGTGTAGGATGTGATGCTGGCGATGACAAAGTGTAGGAATTGATGCTGGTGACGACAAAGTGTAGGAAGTGATGCTAGTGATGACAAAGTGTAGGAAGTGATGCTGGTGACGACAACGTGTAGGAAGTGGTGCTGGTGATGACAAAGTGTAGGACCTGATGCTGGTGATGACAACGTGTAGGTGGTGATGCTGGTGATGACAAAGTGTAGGTGGTGATGCTGATGGTGACAACGTGTAGGAAGTGATGCTGATGATGACAAAGTGTAGGTGATGATGCTGATGATGACAACGTGTAGGGGATGATGCTGGTGATGACAAAGTGTAGGAAGTGATGCTGGTGATGACAAAGTGTAGGTGATGATACTGACGATGACAAAGTGTAGGAGGTGATGCTGGTGACGACAACGTGTAGGAAGTGATGCTGGTGATGACAAAGTGTAGGTGATGATGCTGATGATGAAAAAGTGTAGGAAGTGATGCTGGTGATGACAAAGTGTAGGAAGGGATGCTGGTGATGACAAAGTGTAGGAAGTGATGCTGATGATGACAAAGTGTAGGAAGTGATGCTGATGATGACAAAGTGTAGGAAGTGATTGTACCAATGTTGGTATCGATGCTGGTAATGACAACGTGTATGTAGTGATGGTGATGACAAAATGTAGTTAGTGGTGTCAAAGTGTAGGTAGTGATACTAGTGATGACACATTTTAGGCAGTGATGTCAAGGTTTAGGTGGTGATAGGCAACCCCTTCAATACAATGACATCATTACAGATACATGGATATAGAAATGTTGTCCTTTTACGTTCAACGACCCCCTTTAGAATATAGTTAAGCTACTTGATGATGACTACGACCTCAGTTATTCGTGAACCTCGTGCTTTCACGTGAACCTGGTGGTTTCACGTGAACCTGGTGGTTTCACGTGAACCTTGTGGTTTCACGTGAACCTGGTTGTTTCACGTGAACCTGGCAGTTTTACGTGAACCTTGTGGTTTTACGCGGACCTTGTGGTTTCACGTGAACCTGGTGGTTTCAAGTGAACCTGGTGGTTTCACGTGAACCTGGTGGTTTCACGTGAACCTGGTGGTTTCACGTGAACCTGATGATTTCACATACTGCAATAATTTTCCGCATTCTCGGTCTACTATTTCTAATTTACTACGTGAACAAAAGCGGAGAACGTCATCTTTGTGCCAAGATTTATCAACGCCTAATATAAAACACGAACCTCAGTCTAGCGCAATGAAGGCTATAGTTGAAAAGAATGTAGATTTCACATGAATTCTCCGTAAGTCTGTGGATCAATAAAGAGACATAGAAATTACTACGGGAGTTTTCAGTGTTCGTGGTCGTCGTTCTGGTCGTCGTCGTAGTCGTCGTACTGGTCATCAGTGTGGTCACTCAAATTTCGTTACTGGTCGTAGGATTATTTTAATATTCATATTGAATAACATTTCCACCATCCGTGTCCCTTCCCTCAATATCACTTGTTACAGAGACTATCTATCTTGTGGCTGTCTCTATATCATGTTTTCTGCAGCCATATTAAGATATCTAATGTTCTCTGCATATGCTTTGAATTTTAAACCATCACATCAAAACACTCACAAAACGCACGACCTACCAGCAGCACTGTCCTTTGTTGTGACTCACAACTAGCATAATATAGTTTGTCAGTTTATCTGTCGATCAGTCGATGCGTCAGCTAGTCGCCTGGTTGGTTGATATGTTGGTAGGTTGGTGGATCAGTTGGTCAGTCTGTCGGCTGGTCGGTCGGTCGGTCGGCCAGGCAGTTGTCTGGTCAGATTTTTGAGAGTTTTTACAAAGCCGCCTATGTCAAAACCATAGTGCCTCGCACTTATTTCTCTAATGTTTGCGTGAGATTGAATGAATGTGTATACAATAAACCAACAATGATTGTCAGCCATTCCAGTTCTATTTATTTTGACGTATTACAAACATTCTTGTCATATTGAATTCACACGCATTCCCAGATTTGAAGCATCATTGCTCATCTAAATACATTCAGATGAATTTGTGCTCTTTACATGCATTCCTATTTTGCTCTGTTCTCAATCATTGCATGGTTACTGTGCTCACATTCATTCAATCATTGCATGGCTACTGTGTTCACATTCATTCAATCATTGCATGGTTACTGTGTTCACATTCATTCAATCATAAGTAAGCCTGATGTAAGCCACACCCTGAATTGCGGCCCCAACACTAAAGCTATGTTGACAATGTGAATGTTAATTAGTTGCAAATGAATCTTTGGGGGGGGGGGTGCGGTAGGTGGGTGGGTGGGTATGGGTGGGTATTGATCTTATTGAAATCGTGCGATAAATTTGATACAAAGTAGCATTGCAAATAAACGATTCTAAATTCTTACTGTTATATTAGAGTGATAATCGCATTATCATCACGAGTTTCGTGAATTGAATATAATTATGAACACCACGGAGATGCTCTCCATCGGAAGTACCACAGGTGTTATGTTATTATGTTATAATATGACATACGTTACTCAGAGATTTCATCATTTTATGTTAATAACTAGACTTGTTGAAAGTAAGCAACCATCCTAACAATGGAATGCCTGTGAGTAATGCTTTAATCAACCAGATATGGTAGTCATTGAATGCCTGTGAGTCATACTTTAATCAACCCGATATGGTAGTCATTGAATGCCTGTGAGTCATGCTTTAATCAACCAGATATGGTAGTCATTGAATGCCTGTGAGTCATGCTTTAATCAACCCGATATGGTAGTCATTGAATAATTCGAAAGTAATTCCTGGCTAATATAATGAGTTTCTAGATAATCCACATCATTTGGTCTTTATCAGGAACAACATCAGGTTACACTAAGGCAATGTCAGCAGAAGGGAGGGAGGGGGGTGTGTAGGGGGTGGGTGGGTGGGTGGGTAGGTAGGTGGGCAATATTTCATAATGTAGATTCAGACAGCTATGCATAACCTATGCTGAAAGCATACTTTAATGAGGCTTCTCTGCACTAAGTCAGTCCTATAGAGATGTACATGTTGCTTGTATCGAACCAATGGATATTAAATTTAAATCCAAAACATTATGTAATGCTAATAGATAACAGTTATTGGACCAAGACGCTTTTCAACTAAAACAGTCCATTAAATTACGCATCAATAAATAATTAACAGAGTTCATATTTAATGTCATAAAGTAAGGCATCGAGTTGTATATTCTTTGGTAGAGAGGGTAGACGATTTCCTCAGAGATGGTAGCAAAATGTCTAATATTATAAACGTGTTGTTTTCAGAATGTTGCAGACAAAAATATTTCCTCAACGTGTTGCGTTTACTACCCAATGTGCGCCAAGCAGTGTCAGCTGTACGGGTGTCGCTTTTGACATTATCTCCGAATAATGACAAGTGTGATTCCATTCCCTATCTAGCATTCCTCTTCCATACTAAAACACAGACATCCCGCAGTTTTCAAAGGGGCATAATCAATAACCCAGGTTACGAGGTACATGAAGGAAGCCATGAAAAGGCAGCGGCGCTCATAACCCGCTGACATTTCCAATGCCATATCTCAGAATCTTTGTAGCCAGTGTAAGAAAACAGTGTGCCCCTTTCGGACATAAAGCACATTCCTGCGAAGATCATTTAAATATGTGTTCTTTATGGTACGGTCCCATTTGACTACAGAGAAAATGGCATGCACTGTCTATTCTTCTTGGCACGCGCTCTCATCAAATCCTGTCATTCCACACCATCTATTTGCATTAGTGCTGTCCGCCTCAGACAATCCGCCAGAAAATACATCTTGATTTACTGGAATCCGGCTTCATAGACGTATGCTTGTTATATCCCGGCTCACTTGTGTCTACCGCCATGTCCACATTCCGCCTGACAGACAACACATATCATAAGAAAGAGGAAACTTGGATCTGTCCGATATTCAGGCATCTGCCATGTGTTTAAAATGGCCCTGGCACCGCACAAGGACCCGAGTGTTCATATATTAAATACGAATCTCATATTCTATCATTATATACATGTCACACACACTGTTAATGATACAGCGATAATGTTTACTTACATAGAGCAGCCTGGAACCTTAATATTAGTATCAATTCTGTTATTGTTAAGATTGTAGCAGTATATTATAAAACAATACATAATATATCTATGTGCCTAAGCAGTAATTACTGTTTAATCGAAACAATACTGATCTATCTACAATGTGTCATTATATATCTAATTTTAAAATCTGGCAGATTCGACAAAAACTTAACCACAACAAACTCCAACCGGAATTAAAACAGGTATGCTTTTCTGTGGGCATTTTGACAAATGAGTCATCATTAGCGACAAATGAGTCATCATTAGCGACAAATGAGTCATCATTAGCGACAAATGAGTCATCATTAGCTAGTAAGTATGGCAATCTGATAAGTAGATTGCTGGCCATGGCACATAATTAATTGATTAATTGAACATTGACAATGACAATAACAGGTTCCAGTTAAATTGTGCTCAGACCTCTTTTAGGTTGTGGACGGATCGTTGAATCTCACAATCATATAACAACAAACGCCAGTAATTTGTCCTAATCGTTCATCTGTCTTTGGTAGACAAGCTTTAATGCCTCCTAAGGTAGCTGCTTCCAACGTAAATCAGGTTTATCGCTGTTGCAGGTGGCTTATCTGTGATACTCTCATGGATGCACGTAATCTATGATTATCGTTGTTTCACGTGGCTTCTCTGTGATGCTCTCATGGACGCAAGTGTTCTGTGATTATCGTTGTTGCACGCGGCTTCTCTACAATGTTCACACGGGTGGAAGTGTTCTATGATTATCGTTGTTTCACGTGTCTTCTCTGTGATGCTCTCATGGATGGAAGTGTTCTATGATTATCGTTGTTTCACGTGGCTTCTCTGTGATGCTCCCATGGATGGAAGTGTTCTATGATTATCGTTGTTGCACGTGGCTTCTCTGTGATGCTCTCACGGATGGAAGTGTTCTATGATTATCGTTGTTTCACGTGGCTTCTCTGTGATGATCC